>LPNX010374615.1:597110-757266 GCA_001517045.1 Pseudotsuga menziesii
GCCGTCATTGATAGCTTACTCCGTTACTTCTCTTTCGTGAGATTGAGACAGAGACCAACTAGATTTTGAACAAGTATTACCTTATTCATATTTGGAGAAAACTCAAATCCATGGAGAAAGCTTTTCCTCTAATTGGATTGCTAACGCTCATTATGTTTCTGAACAAACCATAAATCATATTTCCCAGAATATTGATGAAACCCTAATTAGCAATGCATGTGAACAATTAGCAATCCATTCAAGAGTACCGCAATATGTTTTCATATACAAAATATATTTACTCTTACTGCAAACAAAACAGATGAAAATATACAAAATATATTTACTCTTGAAACAAAACGGATGAAAATATACCAAAACGGAAAAAAGTAAATATATTGTGTTTTCATGGATATTTTAGTTACTAGTACAAAGTACCAATCACTAAAGAATATTGCATTCATAATATTTTTTCTCTATATATTTCCTTTCTTAATGATGTTTTAATGGAAAACAGATTCTTATCAATGATGTTACATTCAATGGAAAACAGAGTTTAAATCTGTCACTAGGCGAGTTGGAGGAAAACCTTTCTCCTTGAGTTTGAGTTTTCTCCAAATATGAATCATGTAATACTTGTTCAGAATTGGGTGGGTCTCGGTCTCGGTCTCACGGAAGAGAAGTAACGGAGTAAGCTATCACTGGACGGCATCAGGTGGGCCCCGATGCAAATCGTCGGGTAGATAGCTTACTCCTATATATATTCTTTTCACATTTTTTTACTAATTAGAAGAAATAAAATTTAAACCTCACTCTATATTGGTTAAACACCCACATATATGTTTGGTATTTGGTATATATATGTATTTGGATGTCTGGATTTAAAAAAAAAATTGCACCAAGAGGTGCAAAGCAACGCCGAGAGGGTAAAATTATAATTTAATAATAAGGAATCACATAGGATTATGAAGGTTATATTTTCATGACTCCATTCCAGAGGAGAAGTTAGTGGTTAATATAAGAGCGGAGTGCGGAACCCGGGAAAGTTATGTTTGTATTAATAATATTATTTACATGATTATTAATATCAAAGGAGAGTGTGTAAATTACAAGCTGAGTGCGAAATCCGTGAAAGCGAAGAATTGCAAGTTTCAAAAGTCTCGAAGATGACTTCCGCATCCCAAACCAGAAATCGGAAACCAGAAAAGAGTGAAGTGTAGGAACCTGTTTCGTAAGTGGAGGAGCGGACTTCCGCAATCCGAATCTGAGAAGGTGTAAGAGTGCGGAAGACCTGTTTCTCATTAAAATATATTGATTTTTATTTTAATAAATAGTATTTTTTTTCTAAGTGGATTCGAAACAAATTACAGTGACGCAAACAATATAACATGGGTTCTCAATTCTAATTACATAAATGAAATCGGTTATAGACGACCTCGTTCAGACAGCAATCATATCTGATTATGACATTGTATCACATCATTGTTTATAATGCAACTCTGGTACTTATTTGAATAGACTACGCTTCTTTCCAAAGCCTCTCAAGAAGTCTTGCTATCGCTTGCCTGTGGATCCTCTTAGATATGGATGTGATAGTTTCACCCTAAACGTTGGCCTTGTTCCAAGGCTCTAACCATAGAATGGCTAAGAATAGAGACAAGGTGAATTTTCCAAAGAACGATTCTCTTAAAATAATAATGATCCACTATCGCTAAGGCATTGCCTTCCACCTTTCGTAATTGTTATTCACCTCTAGTGCTAAATATTACACCTCATTACTAACAACATGTTACGGGAAACGAATGGAGGTAATACCTGCTAGAGTAAAAAGTCTTGAGCTGAAAGTCTGAATCTCGGTCATAGTTATAATGTGCATACATTACATGATATAAAATATCTGTTTTTTTTATTTGTCCTTAAATAACCATTACTCACAATCTCCTTATTAATATTGTAACCACAAGGAACAGAGTTGCTTCTATTTTAATATGATATGAGTGCCCCTTTGTTACCATTGTTGTTTACTAATGTAAGCCAAAATCTGCGTGTCTTGAAGTTACAAGTTCGTCTTTTCACATTGGAAAGCAGAAAGCAGAAAGGTAAATCCATTCCCGACCTCCGCTTTCCAAAATGCGGAATGTGGAGATCGGAAATTTTTTTTTTTATCTTATTTCTCAATTTCCGCTTTTTGCATTGCGCAATGCGGAAATCGGAACTTTGATTTTTCATTTCGCAATTTTTGTTTTCATTCGGTTTCCATTTTTCGCAATGCTGAAAGTGGGATTCAAATATTCGATATGTTTTTGGGTCAGCTCCTCGACTTGGTTTTTCGGAACTACTAATTTTAGTTTTCTCTTTTCATATTTAGAAAACTCTTGCCTCAATATTTTAAATGTGTGGCCGGAGTTGTTTTTCTGGATTTCCAAAAGAGGGAGAGAGATCGGGGGAGAGAGAGGGAGAGAGAGGGGCAGGGAGAGAGTGGGGCGAGGGAGATATGTTGATCCTAAAAATATATTTTCCAGTCTCCCAAGGTAAGTCACAAAGGTTCAGTTGTGGAAAGACTCAATATTTTTACCCTTCGGTCCTCAATGGGTCTACCATTTCACTAAAAGTTCGAGAATAAGAAAAGTTACATTTCCGATTTCCGAAGTCGGAAAAAGGAAAGCGAGAGAACATGAAAGGACTAAGGCTGGAAGTTGAGATTTCTGATTTGGAAGTGCGGAAGTGCGGAAGGGAAGAAAAGTGGAGAGTGCGAAAGTGCGTAAGGACGAAAGTGCGGAAATGCGACAGTGCGGAAGTGAGGAAAGAAGGCATGTTAGTTTTCAGAATGTCAATTTTGATGTCTGTACAGAAACGATGCCATTAGGAAAGGTCTATTGCGAAGATTTTGTTGCGATAAAGATTCAATATTTTTACCCTCTCGGTGTTCCTTTGTACCTCCTAGTGCAAATGCTAGTTTAGTTTATTTGAATTTAATCACATTGGTTTCACTCAATCAAGCTGATTTTATGTGATCAATTTGTTTCTCTCAATGAATTTATCATATTTACTGTATCAAATTGGTCATGGTAGACTCTCTTATTGAATCTTGGCGACACCTTTCCAACAATGATTACTCGATGACCTTTATCGAGATTATTACTTTAGATTATCTCCATCGGGTTTACAAGCTACCTTTGTGATCATTTGATTGTATCACTTAACCGATTAAGGATAGTTTGATATTGGAAGTCACATTACCAAACTTGTTTCATCAGGTGAACCCTAGCATCACCATTTTAGAATTTCTGATAAGTTTTTCCCAACCTTTCTTTATCAAACTCGTCCTTTTGGAATTTTAATGTCGGCTTTACATTTGTCCTTTCTTGGGGTCCCAAAAATCCCACCCGATCACCAAAATCCTTATCATTGTACTTCCAGTTTGATATCATCATATCAAGCTATTCTAAGCGTTTCCCTTTTTTTGGATTCCAACTATTCTTGGTTGATCTTTCTCATTCTATACTTTATATTGGATACTTCTCATCAATTTTATGAGTTAATTGTTGTAAAAATTAGCCTCGATAAACATATCCTGACCTACCTTTTGGATTTAGCACTTCAAATATTTGATTTCAAGAAGTTTTGGTATGTTTACATTGAATATGTGCATCCTACAGTCCAGTATGACAGAGATGTGTAACTCCTTCTGTGCTCATCCTAGAGTTGACACGTGTTCTTTATAAAAAAATAAAAAAAATATTATTAAAAATAACAAGTCCGCTTAAATTAAATTTAAATTATTTAGAATTGCATATATATAAAACAATATAAATTAGATAAACTAAAACCATAAGCATTGTATTACACATTTCCTCAACACTTCCACTCTAAAAAAATGTTTACACTTTGAGATATTTGATCTTTCTCGGAGCTTGGTAGATCCCCTTTTAGATGGATCTATGCTGGTAGACACTACATGTAAGACTTTAATACGAAGCATTTTGACATCAATTGTTTTTACCCCTATTCTTGATTTTACTTGTAGAAAGAAAGGTTGGTTTATCTTTGATTTTGCCTGATATTTACCTGACTACTAGCTCAGAGTTAAGGTGAAATTTATTGGAGTTCATAATCTTGCATTAACTCATTTATTTATTGGAAAATATTGATTCTTGTTTTTTGTTGCAGGATTTCATCGTTAAAAATATCGAAAGTTCAAGGTCACAAGGGAGTAATGCAAAAGAGTGAGGTTGAAGAAACTTACCACTAGAGGAAGGACACCAATGCAACACTCCTTGTTGAGACGAATCACTTCACATGATTCCAAGATGTCTTGAATGGGGAGAAATGTATAGGATTTTTGTGAATGATGAATTCCTAAAGGGCGATGAAGATTTTTCAATTTTCTAGAACATTAAGAAGAGTGAACTATACTTCATCGTCACCAGACCTATAGTTTTACCATATAACAACATGGAGAGATCGATATTTTAACATGTATATCTTGTGACTGATTATATGGTTAATGAAGTAGGGATCGCTATCGCCTCTTTACAACTATATGCTATTAACATGATGTATAAGCTACAAAATCTTGAATTTCTCCCGAGTAAACAGTTCCTAGATGCATTCAAAACCAAAAGCCCTAGTCTGGTGGAAATTGTTAATACCAGTGAAGCAAAGATAAGGCCTTCAAAAAAATTGTTAATCAGACATACTTAGTTCAGTACTTCAAATACACATATATATTGCAACCGCCATGATATCTAGATTATATGATGAAGAGGGAAATACTCATTTCAAGTTGGAATGGGCATTGTTAGCCCACCAAGTAGAAGAAGTAGGCCAAGTTTTTAATCGAGCGCATATTCTATCTTCCAATCTTATGAATGTTGTTAGAGAAATAAAAGAGGCACCAAGGATAAAATACCAGGTTTTTGTATTTTTTCTTATTTGATTGATTCCATTTTTGCTTCAAAATCATTTCCTTTAATGTATTGGAATTAGAACCTTAGTATGGTCCTTGTGCATATCTATTGTTGTGAACTATGGGCCTCAAATTTTAAGAAACATTTCTAAGATATCTATGATAATTTCATGGCCTTTTTGTATTCTGTAATTTTCAATCAATTATATTTTTCAATCAACCAATCCCTAGGTTATCAGAAGAATCGAGGGAAACTATAAAATATATAGGGGATTGGTATATCCAACAATATTTTATTTATATGTATATTTATGGTGCTTCATTTTACCCACATTTACTCCGAAAGTATCTTCTTGATAGGTTAGAACTTAGGGAAATTGTTCATTAGATTTCGATTAGAGGGCTTACTTCTTTATTGTCAGCTCACTTAAAGAAAATGTGGTTGAAATTCTCGATCAAATTGGGGGGTTTTACTTTGTTGAATGCTCTCACAATGCTCCCCGTGCCAAGAAAGAGGGTATTACCCTTAAGGACTTATCCATTGCATAGGGACTATAAGGAAACATGATAGGAAAGGTATTATTAAAGATCATATGAAGGCTATTAGGTTGGCCCCATCTTATAAACAATCCTAATGTTGAGGATCTTATTTATCAAGGAGCTACAACCTATGAGGAAGTATTAAACAATATTGAAAGCACACAAGAGCAGGAAAAACTTCATGCAGTTCAAGAAGTGTCCGTGAAGTTGGTTATTGCTAAAAAGCGAAAGGATATTAGCTACTGAGGAGGAACAAGATATGTAAAGCAATCAAGTAGACGTTGATAAAAGGGAACAAATGGACAAGAAAGATATGGAATCAAAAGAATAGTTGAGGGAATCAATACATGATGCAGAAGCAACCAAAAGGGCTAAAGAAGAGAAGAAGAAGAAACCTAGAATTGGAGATCAAGAAAAAATGAAGGATTAGTTGAAGCAAAAATATTCAAACAAAAGAAGCTACTAAAGTATAAGGTCAAAGAAGTTGAGAAATATATTACTCAATCTAGAATGGATGTTAGTACAACTCATTGACCTTCTTTTTGTTCTTCTAATTAATCATGGTACACCAAGTACTACTTTAACAGATGGTTTTTCCTCTTTAGAATTGGTTAACATAGATGATGTTGTAGTATCATTAAGATATTGCATTTTCAGTAAATCTCGCAAAGGAGTTGTAAAAAGAGATTCTAAACGACAAAAAGTTGAAGAATATCCAAGTAAAGAAGCTTCGAACCAAATGGTAGTTTGGATTATCGGAAACCAAGATTTGCATAAGACTACAACATATACAATTGTTGCATTGAGTGCCTTTCTTGGTGCCAATTCAAAGACGATAAATGAACTGATTGCTACAATATACAAGTATAAAGTGGAAGTTGTTGATTGAGAATTTCAAATAGAACAAGAAAGAGCTCAAATGGAAGATACACACAGACAACAAGTAATTGAAAGTGATGGGAAACATGAATCTCAATTGGAAGCCTTGAAAAAAAGTATTTGCAATATATGAAAGAGTTGAAAAAAGAATATTACACTCTCAACTCTGGTATTTCAACATTGCCCAAAAAATAAAATGCTTTGTGTGGCTCTGTATTGAAAACAGAGTTAATGCTTGGGATAATTTGGTAAAAAAAGGTTGGACTAGACCCAACAGATGTTGCCTTTGCAAATGTGATGGAGAATCAGTCAGACACCTCTTTGTTGATTGTGAATTTGCACGCGAGACCATATACTTTCTTCACAGGTACTTTAACTGCTCGTCGGTATGGACTGGCACTTCAGTACTTGAAAAGACTGAAAATTGGCTCAATAGAAATGGTGAACTACTCTATCTTCCTTTCTTTCTCGTCTGGAACCTGTGGAAAACTCGGAATTTCTCTATCTTCGAGGATAAAAAAACATGACTTGATCACTCTGGGTCATAATATTATGTAACAAGTCAATGCCTATCATGTGTCTTATAACAGAAAATCAGGAACATTGGCATTGCTCCAGTCCTTACATACCCTACAGGGTTCTTTAATGGTGCTGCTGCAAATCAAACTGGGGGTGCTGGTATATACTTACTGATCAGTCAGACACATTATTTCTACATCATGTTAGGATGTGGTAAGAGCACCAAAACAAGAGCGGAGCTTTTGTCCCTTTTAGCTCTTTTGTTCTTCACAAAATAAATTGGGCTCCCATTGTTGCATATATATGGAGACTCATAAGTCATTATCACCTAGGCAAAGGGCATTTCTACTCTCACTACTCTAGATCTGGAGGCTTGGTGTGAGAACATAAAAGAACTCTCTGCACATTTCTCATCTATTGACTTCCAACATGTCAATAGAGAATATAATGAGAGGGCAGATATCTTATCCAAGGAAGTGCTCCAAATGGCATCAGGCCTACTATCCTTCACGGAATATTACGAAGGACTAGTTATTGGGGAAGATTCAATCCAACTATTTTAGAAGAGCTTTTGCTTCTTTTGGCCTACTCCACAAACCTCTTTGGTTTCTTTGAGTATGGTCTTGTTTTTTGTATGGTGTATCTTATAGATACCTATGATTGACACCTCTGTGTGTTTTGACTTTAGTACTTCCCCGAGCCCTTCCTTGGATCAAATTTCCGGGCTCTCATTATCTTCTCTATAACAACTTTGGATAGTTAACCCTCTACTTGAGCGGACAGATGGAAGAGTGACTCATTTGCCTCAGTTGACTCTTATAGTACCCATTGACTTTGTGTTGGACTGCTATTGCTAGTTTTTTAATTGTTTTTTACTCTACTTATGAATGATATTTATATCATGCTGATGTAACTAGTTACCTTTGATTCATTATGAATAACAAGGAACAACTATTTTTCTTCTCGAAAAGAAGACTCCCTGTCCTTTATGTATATGTCATTTGTTTTCTACTTACCTATTGCTACAAGCAAACAATGACTACTTTCATAATTTCTTATGCTTCCTATGTAGGCTCCGAGTTAGTAAATTTTATACACAGATAATGAATACATAGAATATATATAGAGACATATTATTGAATACATAGAATATATATATAGACACATTATTGAAGCAACTTAAGGAAAAATACCTATATTCATATTCTTCTTCCTATCTACCAAGGAAATGATATACCTTTATTTACAGAAAACGAATTGTGGGTTTTGAGAAAATCCCTAGCCACTTGTGGAAAGGAGATGACTCATGGAAACGAGATGACTAAGGTGAGGGCAGATCCAAGGTAGAGAGACATGAGAGGCCCTCCAACCTTCCAAGCTTCGGTAGATCGGTAAGATCAATGACAATTACAATTTGAGAGGCTGAGAGGTTTTCCAAGGTCTCAAAGTAAGTTCTACCAATTAACTTCCAATCTCATGACTTCAGAGTGCCATCATTGACTCGTTGATCATGGTTTGAGGATGCATAATAGGTCATTGAGTCCAAGTGAAAGAGAAATTTTCATGTTTTTAAAATTTTATGTACATGTCATTGTCAATATTTTCATGTTTTTAAAATTAATTATGAAAAAACTTTCTTATACATTTTGAAATAAAATTTTCATGTTTTTAAAATTAATTATGAAAAGACTTTCTTAACATTTTGAAATAAAATGAATAGTATAAATTTAAAATCTCATTTTAATTAAAATCCACTTAATTCACAGCCATTCCACCTAAACAAATACACTGAAACTAAATAAATTGAAGCCATTCCACCTAAACAAATACACTGAAACTAAATAAATTGAAACTTTGTGGTTAACATAGTATCATTTTGGATTGATAACCCCTCAAGATCAATATGGTTGTCAAAATATATGTAATAAAAATTTGGATGGATTAATAACACCTCAGATCCACCAAGATAGTTGAATATAAAAAACAAATATGGTTGAATATAAAAACAATCAAAATATATGTAATAAAAAATTGGATAAAAAAAATGCTGAGAAGAGACACCACTATTAGCATCCCTCCCTGAGCCCCTAACCACGAAGTCAACCACTGTAATAAAAACCAGCAACTCAGCCCGTAGGTACTAGTAATTCGAAAACCAAGACAACAACCAACTCAACCAGCCGGTACTGGTAAAACCAGAAGGCAACTCAGTCAACAGGTACTCGTAATTATGACGGGTAAGTAAATTGAATAGACGTCCCATTGACGGATTTCATTTCTGCATACATAGTTCTGTACAACGTCAAATTCCAGGGGTGCCAGTACAGGACATATTTCTTGTCTAACGCGGCAAAGGACAGCACAGCACAGCACAGCACAGAAAATGCATCTCAGTAGAATCACTTCAGTGGACGCGTTTCTTGTTTTAACGCGGCAAACAACACAAGGGAGTCGACAACATAGAACATGCGTGGCAGGCGATCACGACAGGCTACAGGGCACATTCCTCCCTTTAGAGGTAAACATAAATTAAAAGAAAAATGATGAAAACACATGTGTAACTGTGTAACTTTGTAAGTATAACGAATGCATATACAAGTTGAGGAATCCTACACACGAATGCAAAAAGAGTATGTATGATCATCATCAACGCTTTATTGGATCTCTTTATTTAAGATAGTAGGATCCGTAGTTCATGCCAAAGGCAACACATATCACACTACAACAGCAACTAAATGCATTGATAAATGCTCCTAAAAATATACAGTGCGTTGCTGAATGCAAGCAAATATAGACGCGTAATGCTACTACTATTTTGTAGAGAATGAGTCTTCGTCAGGAGGTTTGGCCATGAGCCAGTGCCCGTCGTTTCCTTGCACCATTCCCTTATTCTTCTCAACGCACCAAGAAACAGGAACCCAATACTCATCCTTCAGCCAGTCTGTCGACTTATTAACAAGGGCAATATCTCGATCCACCTCCACCTCCAGCTTAAACGCCTCCTCTTTCCCTCTTGTGCCGGCCACCGCGTGCAGATACGCTTCCAAGTTGTGCCAGCGGTAGGCGTCACCGGGATTATTCAGGTACGGAGACTTGCCGGTATCGACTCGTAGCTCAACGCCGACGTCTGCGTAGCCCAGCAACGGATGCAGCGGGACGAGGTCGGGGTTATTAGTGACCCGCAGGACTCTGAGGTCAGGTAACTTGTCGACCACTTTCTTGAATGCATCGTTGCCCACCCGGGGGCTGGCGAAGACTATGGCCGTCACGGGAATCGGTGCCGCTCTGCCAGAGGGTTTATTGAGGCCATTGATGACGATGTCGAAGGCGCAGAGCGTGGCTAGGGCGGCGCCGAGGCTGTGGCCGGTGGTAGTAATGCTGATTTCCTCTTCGTCCTTGTATATTTCCAGAAGCCGCTTCACCTCTCGCAGGACTTGATCTCTGGCGCTGCTTTTGCTGAACGACGAACGAGGGTCGTCAGAGGTGTAGACACTGAACCAACCGTTCTGCACTCTCGCATCGTGTCTGGCCACGCTGTCGGTTTCTTGGTCGAGCCCGGTCTGGTCGGGTAGGAGAGTCGACAGCGAGGCCTGGCCGGGGTCGAAATCGTTAACCCACTCGAGATTTTGGAGGGATCCTCTCCATGCCACTGTGATGTCGCGCCGCCCGTATTGGGTTTTCCCGGTGTCGGTAGCGTGGGCGACGTAGCCCATCCAGTTGGACTCACGGCTCCATGCCTCGCGGGAGAGGGATGTGAGAATAAAGGCGTCCGGCAGATTGATCCTGGAGGTAGCGTAGATAAACTTAGAGAGGCTGTATCCCCACTCTGTCGCCCGCTTTGTTAAGCCGAGGTCGTCGAAGAAATGAGGGCCGCCATATCTGGAGCTGCCGGCGTATTTGGAGCGGCGTTCGGTGATGAATGTGTCGTAGGTTGCCTGAGAATGGTCTCCGTAGACGAGAATGGTTTTACGCAGATCAGAGTCCAGAGGGTCCGTAAGTCCCTCCCAGTGGTTGCTCCCCTGCAGTAATCTCCATCTCCTGGCGATGCTTCCTGCCATGATCATGATCGTTCCTAGCTTCAACACCAACGGATTTGTCTAATTAAATATGATTACGATTCCCGTAATTACAGAAACTTGGGCCGGGCATTTGTGATAAATGTGTGAAGCCTTCAGTCCCCAAAAGTCTTGCGAGTAAAGAATATTTAGACGTGGCGTTCCTCATGAGTATGATATGTCAAACGGTCCCCAAAAGTCTTGCGAGTAAAGAATATTTAGACGTGGCGTTCCTCATGAGTATGATATGTCAAACGGAGGGAGGAGGGAGGTACATTAAAGAATGTTTTATTCCTTAGTCAATTTAATGAACAATAAAGTTATTTTCATCAATCAAATAAGTGGAGAAAGGAGAAAAGATGTGAGAAATAGGAGTTAGCTTTTTCACCGACCATTTGCATCAATTGGACAACCAGCAATGCTTTATGTGAAAGCTCAAGCAAACCAGGTCATTGTTCATTATAATGTACGATTAACAATGTCATCGTTCATTATTGTTCATTATAACATTAATTTAATTGATTACTTGTTTTGGAAGCAACCCCGATGAGGATATATTTATATGGATAATAAAACAACATGGGCCTCTCATGAGTCATAATTTGACAAAGATTCGTTTGTTTTGCATATGAGATGATTAAGTTATTATAAGGACAATCTACTTAATTCTTAAAGTGTTTATTTTTCTTAATACAAGAATTAAGTGTTTACATTTTTTAATACAATAATAAAGCAAATTTTGTTTACCATGAATTTTTCGATTAATTACAAGAGCTTCTTCGTAAAAGCTATAAACAAACTTACATTGTTTTAAAGATGAAAAAAATAAAATTATGATTTTGGTCACCTTGGAAGTATGTAGATAGCTTAATCATTAAAGTTATAAACTTTATAAATCATTTAAGTTATAAACGTTATAACTATATAAACTACTTAAGTTATAAAAGTTTAGACCTAAAATCGGGGAGTGTATCGTGGTACCTTAAGTAAGCGTCTAGGCCTGACCCTTTTTCTCTTTTTCTTTCTAAGAGCTCTGCGTCCTTTATCGTTGGCCTAATAGATACAGGGGTACACTTAGATGCTTTGTGGATTAGAGACATGACAACACTGGTTAGGAGTGTACTTAGATGCTTTGTGGATTAGAGACATGACCATACTGGTTAGGAATGTGTTGAATATTTGATGTATTCGAGATGTGTTGAATATTCGATCTATGTGTAATATAAATATGGGTTAATTTTGAAAATTGATTTTTAAAAGTTAAATTTTATTCAAATTTCAAACATTATAAAATAATTTCTTTTCAATTTCATATTTTTAATTCAATTTAATAGGAATAAAATATGCCAAAAAAATAAATATGCAAATATAATAGCAACACTATATTTAATGCTAAACGGGATTATCCCAAGTTTATTAATGACAGGAAAGGCCTTCTACCATCAATCCATCAATCACTATTTATTGGTTACCAAAACCATGTGCCCAAAACCACTTATATCTTTTCTCATTCCAAAGTCAAAGCTAACCCTAACACAATTTAAAGATTCATTAATTAATTCCCAATGTAAGTAGTGGTAAATATTATTTACTTTATTTTTAAATAAATTAATAACTATTAATAAGTAAGAGTTTTGTCTCTTGCACTAAGGGCATTATATATATTTTTAGAGAGTAATTTTAGTTATAAGAAATATGTTTAAAAAAAAGAATGAATTTTTTCAAGTTTAAAATTTAATGGTTGATATTCAATATTTCATTAAAAATATTGTATATGTTTAACTATATATAAATGCTATATTTATTGTTGTATATTTAATTAAAAATATTATATATAAGAAGTCTACTTCAGTATTTTATTAGTATTGGATTTTTCTCTTATGTATTTCCGTATCGAAAAGTATTCGTATCAGTATTCGTACTCGAATTATGCTACTATACTTCAGGAATAGATTTTGCAAAGATGAGATGCACTTGTAACATTTTGTATATGTAACATAAATATGTTTTGTATTTTTATTATTTTTTACAAATTTGTTTAACAAAAGTTATGAAAATTGTGAGACAAGGAAAAGTAACTCATTTATATAAGTCTCATCTCTTTCACAAGATATTTTACAAGATACCTTGGCACACTCATGAGATTGATCTCCATGGAGAACATCACGAGCACTATTTATTTTACAAAGTTTTAATATGTTTATACAACTTGAATTTGCCTTCAAAGATTAAATTTTCACACAGTTCTTCCTCTATCATCGAGTACACATTCATAGTAACACATTGAAAGATGAAATGGTAGTGATGGTGGAGGGGTGATTGTGAACCATGGAAAAATGTAATTGAGTGCGGTGGTTGAAGGACCAAAGTGTACTCTATGTATTCATTTTATTTGGATATATACTTAAGGGTGATGGTAATGAAAGAGCGATGATATATACAACGATATATACTTGAGGGTGGTGATAATTTTAAAGGGGCGGGATATATACCTAGGGGTGGTGACGTGATGATGGTGGTGATACATCATTGTTAAAGTGTACTTGTTGAAAGAGGGAGATCGTTGTCACAATTTAGTTTTAGAGGAAAAAATCAAAATTTGTAGGTGGATAGACTTGCCGAACATGACAAACAAAAAAGAGGTGGATCTAATATGGTCAAGCATTGTACTGACTACCTAGTGTTGGAATGTGATGGGTGACTATCAAATATGTTCAAATTAATTCTTCACCCATTTTTTATGGCAATAATAAGCAGTCATTGAGAAACACGCATATTAATGTTGTTTATAGTAGAATATATGCATTTGGGTTCGACATCATATATCCCATTGTATATTGCATTAATGAAGTAAGCTAATCTTGCGGAAAATGAATCCTCTTTCCAACACAATTTTGATAGGTATCCAACAAAAAAATCAATCATGAGCAAAATTCTACCATGATCCATGACCATGTATGGCAGAACAATCCTTGTGGGGGTTTTGCTCATTCTAAATAAACCTAGATACTCAAGAATTCAATGAGAGTCCTATAGATGGCATATTGATTTTTTGTATTGTCAAATTTCAACAACTAGAGAGAAATTTGTTACAAGAATAGATGACTCCTAATACATTACCTCTATTGGTGTAAAGGAAGGTCATTATTGAAATTTTCCTCCAAAGCTCAAATATCACTATAAATACAAAACTACAACTCTTTAAGAATGTTTATGTTAAATCTTTAATAAATTGTTTAAAGTTTTGTGGTATGATTGGATAGGTTTTATATTCATAATGAATATACAATTAGGGGCTTGCAAGAATTTGCTTCCTCTTTTCATTGTAATAAGGATTTGCACTCGTTGTTATATTAGGAACATGTGTGCACTTTCAAGAATGTGCACACTTTCCTTTTTAAATAGGTTCACCCCCATGTCGAACTTCCATGCAATTTATGTCACATATGTTAGAAATTCCACGTCATTTAAAAAACAATTGAAACAATGCACATGTGTTAGGAACATGATGCGCATGTTTTAAGAACACGCGCACATGCACTAGGAACACACATATTTCAGTCATACTTCCCAATAACAATGATGATTTTCAAGCATTTAACAAACACGAGCGTGCTCTAGAAGGAGTTATAATGCTAGGGAGATACAATTATCAATTGCCATGGAGCATTTATAGCTAAGTATTATTTTTATTACCATTTTTATAATTTTACATTTGAGAGATTTTCAATTTTCTTCCAAAATATGTTTTTATTGTTCAATTGCGGTTCATATCCAACAAAGATAGTGGAAGCCTTGATCCAAATGCAAACCAAAACCCTAACCCCTGCACATTAACATAAATTAAAGTTTAGATAAGCTTAAAAACTTAATTAAGGGACTTAGGAACATAAGAAAACTATCATTGGTCACCTCCCTTGACAACATCATTGCTTCCATTAGCCATTCCCATGGCCAATTATTTGATATTTGTGACTATAGGGTTGAGATGAGGGGGTTTTAATCAAGTGAAATTAGTAAAGAAGAGGTTTTAAAATATTTGGATATAAACAAAGAATCCATAATTTGTTCAGTTGTTCATTAACCTTAGAAACAACCAACCACCTCATGTGAGAAAGAGGCGTCTTTGCATTTCTTGATGCACATTCCAACCATGGAAAGACAATTGGATGGATTGATGGTTTATGGTATTTGATAAACCTAACTACAACAATTGGGAGGGTCCCTTGTATTTTCTTTGGAAATTATGGGCTAAGTTCATTATTGGTCTCCATGTCAATTATTTTTGGACATTGGTGAATTCTAAAGGGTTGGTCTTTGGCCATCTTAGTATTTTGCAAGTTCCAAACATAACCCATTGAGAGGGTTTCTTGCTACTAGGTACATCCCCAACACGCCCCCCTCCAGTAACCCTATCTATTAGTATTAGGATTCAAGCTAATAATACTATCATATCATCCTTGACACACAATCTAATTTAGTACCATGAATTGGTAGTAGTTTCTTATTAAGAGACGTCCTTTGATGACGTTAGACCACAATGTTTCTCATCTTCATCTGCCCAAGATAAATTTTCTAATTCCAAGCTAGTTGTTCATCCTTGATGCTCGCATTATGGACATACTAGTTATGAGCCAATTGTTCATCATTGATGCTCATAGTGTGGATATACTTGGCATGCCCTGAGAGAGGATCATATTCAGGACAATTTCTTGGATGAGTTTTATGACATAATTTTTATATTTTCATTGTTGATGTATTTAATGTTGCATTTAACAAATATTTGGTAGACACAACTTTAAAGTATTTGTAAATATCCTTTTTTTGTCTTGTGTAGCTCTTGCAAGATGATTCACTCTCCAATTAATTGTCTATGGAAAAGATTGGATCCAACATTTCCCCTACCAAGGTCCTTACCATACTTCCAATAATTTTTTCTTTCCTTCACCATTTTGTAATCTTGTAAAGATATGGAATTTTTTTTTAGTGCCAAGACATGCTAGGTGCTAAGGCATGCCAAGATGTTCCAAGTGCCAAGGTGTGCCAACGTCTACTAGAGAAAGTCAAAGAAACAAAAGGGAGCACCAAATTAAAATCCAAGGAAATGAACACATAAGAGGGTTAATAAGACATGACTTTATCTTTTTCAAGAGGGGCATGCTAGGCACACCAACTGATCCAAATGGGTATAGGTGGCCACCCACCTGTTCCACTAGCTCAAAACAATTTTTCATTTTGGCAATTTTCTTGTAATTTTCTATGGTTTTTTGGGTCCCAAACATCGGAGGTTGTTTTGAGGCCCTAAACGATTTTTTTGGCGATTCAGGGGCCCAAATGGATTTAATGGAATGCATCTAGCCTCATTAGAAAGTTGCAAATCTCAGATAGACCTTTCAACTGGGTTTTCGAGCATCCCAAACAGAGATTGTATGCAAAAGTTATGACCTTGAGAAGTTGATTGTTCAACTAACCACCTTGGGGACACAAACTTTATGACGATTCATCTCCTAGGGTCGGTTTTAGGGTTTTTCTGCCTATCCAAGGAATTATGATAAAAGGCCCTTCGACCTCCTTTTATATTCAGCTTGTCCCGAGTGAGCATAGCCGCCACATCTCTTCTCGGAGATACAACTACCACCATTCTAGTTGCTTTTGTTTTACAATTTGTTCTGTTTCATTCATTTAATAGAATATGAGTTTACTGTATCACTGTTTTTATTTCCATATATCTGTGTATGTGAATATATTATCTTTCATTTTGTTCTCACATAAATCCATATCAGTGGTATCAAAGCTCTCTGATCTTGTGGTATTAGAGTTCTTAGTGCATGTCCTCGATGAGATCTGAATATCGAGAGTTGGGTCTCGAACTAGTTGAGCTTGGGGAAAATACCTCTCATCGTCCCAAGTAGCCTCACATAATGGGAGAAGAAAAGAGAGATGACGTAGCAGGAGATCCTATTAACCTATTGCTCAAGGAATCCCTCACGCGACAGAGGAACAAGATGATGGATAACTTTTCCCAGATCCTTCAAAGAATGCCAACAATGGCAGATGCACCTTCAACAAGCAGTCATTTTGGGGGTGCGACTCCCTTCAAGGTACAAGTTAACTTTCGCATCCCCTTATTTGAAGGAAATATAGATGCAGATGCTTTGGAAAAATGGTTTAGTCTGTTACAGGGTTACTTCTCTGTTCAATTTTTTTTCGATAGTGAAAATATCACCTTCGTACTCCTCAAGTCCCTCCCTCATGTCAAAGACTGGTGGGACAGGTATTACGAGAGACATGTGAGGGATGAATCTAATACATTCAAGATAGAACCCACTTGGTCAACTTTTTTCGGTTTGATCAAAGAGGAATTCTACCCTATCAGAAATTATGATGACCAATAAACCCAGTGGATGACATTGTGCTAGGAAAGAGACTAAACAGTGTCGGAGTATACCAATATATTCCATACCCTGTGCTCAAAGCTTGATATTAAAGACTCTAAAGGACACTTGGTTCTAAAGTATCGCAATGGCCTACACATGTGCATTCAATCAAAGATGGATTTCTTGGACATATCCTCACTAAGAGAAGCTTACTGATATGTCGTCAAGATAAAGAAAAAGTTCAAGCAAAAGAATAAGCGAGATTTTGGATCTATAAATCAGCAACAAAAAGTCAGGAAAAAGTGGCCCTAATTCAAAACCCAAAGGATAGATAAACGATGTCCAAAGTCCTGACAACCAATCCAAGACGCAGGAAAAGAAGAGTAATGGGAAAGAGAAGAAGGACACCAGCAAGTGGTGCGGGTTCCAAAAAATCCCCTGGCACAATATTGATGAATGTCGCTCAAAACAATCATTGTTGGTCGAGACAAAATCCCTAGATCCGGACTCCGACTCAAACACTGATGAAGAGAAAGAAAGGGGTAAGCATATAATTAACGTAGAACCTAGTGCCACCATTGCAACCGCAAATATCCAACTAGAAGAGTAAGAGGAGACAGATGAAGGGGATCACCTTTTCCATTCTCAACTATGGGTGTAAGGGACTTCACGACATTTAATTGTTAACAATGGTATTTAGAAGAACCTCATATTGACCAAGGTCGTCAAAAGATTGAAGCTTTTGACGATTCCATATCCCCAACCCTACAACATTGGTTTCCTGAGCCATGGACGAGACATTCGCGTCAGTCAACCATGTTGCCTCTCCTACGACATAAATCCCTTCAAAGATGAGGTAATGTGTGATGTTGCCCCGCTTGAAGTTTGTGATTTTCTTTTAGGACAACCATATATGTGAAAACACCATGTTGTGTATGATTCTAGACCTCATAGTGTCATTATTACTTTGGGAAAGAAACTCTTTAGGATACTAGAGACACTTTTTGATAATGTAGTGTCTCTCATCACAAGGAAGTAGTGCAGGAAGGTAATATACTAGATAGGGAAATTAGTACTCTTCATGGTTCGTTTTGAGGGTGAACGAAATATCACAACAAAATCTGTTGCCTCCACACAGAACCCCTCTATCCATAAAAAACAAGTGTACAATATAGTGGAAGCATACAAAGACATCTTCACCACACCTGTTGGGGTTCGAATATATTGCCAGGTCAAGCATTGCATTGATTTGATCCCTGATGCGTCTTTACCTAATGGGCTAGTATATAGGAATTCTCTCATGGAGAATGAAGAAATCAAACTCTAGATTTAAGAGTTAATCCAAAAGGGCCACATTTGACCCAACTCCTCACCTTGTGGGAGCCCAATTGTGTTGGTACAGAAGAAAGACGGGACATGGTGACTTTGTATTGAATACCAAGCTCTAAACAAGATCATTGTCTGGAATTAGTATCCCATTCCCCAAATTGATGACCTCCTTGAACAACTCAAGGGGGGCAAGTATTTTAGCAAGATTGACCTGAAGTTCAGCTATCATCAAGTTCCAATTGAGTAGGTTGATGTCTGAAAGACTTCCTTCAAATCTCGAGATGGCATTTTTGGGTGGTTGGTCATACCTTTCATCTTGACTAATGCTCCAACAATATTCATGAGGATGATGGATGGCATTCTACGACCATTCACCAATTCCTTTGTGGTCATATATCTAGATGATATCCTCATCTACAGTAAAGCATGGGCAGAACATTTGCAGCATATCCACCGGGTCCTCAACACCCTGCGACAACACAAGTTATATTCCAATATAGAGAAGTTATATGTCAATATGTCAATATAGAGAAGTTAAGTATCTGGGATACACTATGGAAGAACATGGTGTTCATGTAGATCCGACCAAGATCCAATCCATTCATGATTGGATGCCCCTGATGACTCTCACAGAGCTTCATAGCTTCCTAGGCCTTGCAGACGTCTATCACAGATTTACGGTTAGGCTTCTCTAATATTGGTTGGTCCATTATCTAGGTGACCAAAGGTGGATCTAAGGCCAATTTCACCTAGTCCAAGCCACAACAACATGCATTTTAGGAGCTCAATCAACACTTTATGTTCGGTTCCCATCCTTACCTTACCATATCTGTAACAACCCTTTGAGATCGAGACATATGATCTAGACTACGTCGTTGGTGCAATCCTCACTCAGCATGGCCATCTAGTGGCATATCATAGTGAGACACTTTCAGATACAGTCTGAAATTACCCCATCTATGGTAAGGAAATGTACTCCATTGTTCCAGCCCACCTCCAATAGAAGCATTACCTCCTTAGAAAATAAACAGTCATCCACACTGATCACAAGCCCTTGCAGTTCATGCAAACCTAAGGAAAGTTACAGAATGTCTAGCACCAGAGGTGGTCCACTTACTTGAAGTAGTTCCACCTGAAAATTGAATATAAGAAGGGAAACACCAATTGATTCATTGATTACCTCAGTCGACCTCTAGTAGCAGCATTAACCACGGTTCTCAACTATTACAACCACAAGACCTCTAGGTGGCCTCAACTATATGACAATGATCATGAATTCTCTCCCATCTATCAATCATTATGTGCAGGTAAACCAATGGTAGACTTTTATCTCCCGGAAGAATTTTTATGCCACCTGGTCCATCTCTATGTTCCTTCAAGCGAACCTGTGAAGATGATTTGGGAAGTGCATTACAGTCAAGTGGCAGGGCACTTTGGAATTGAGAAGACAACGACAATCTTGCAGAAGTATTTTTATTAGCCCAAGCTCTGACAAGACGTCGGATGATACATCAGATTCTGCACTACCTATGCCATCACAAAACCAACCGTAAAGAAGAAATGGTTGTATACCCCCTTTCTAACTCCGAATGGGCCATGGGAACCCATATCCATGGATTACATGTAAGGACTACCTTCAACTAAGAATGGTAATGACTGTGTGTTTATGTTCATGGATCGCTTCTCTAAGATGGGCATTCTGATAGCTTGCAAGAAGAGCATATTTTCCAAATCCACTACTAGGCTCTTCTTCGAGCATGTTTGGGTTCATTTTGGGATGCCACAGACTATCATTTTAGATTGGGACAACAGGTTTCTAAGCACTTTCTAGTCTATTCTATGGCCATTGATGGATACCAAGCTCACCAAATCGATTGTCGTCCACCCCAGACCGATGGACAAACAAAGGCAATCAACCGAATGATTGTTCATATTCTGAGAATGTACAATTATAAACATCCCCGCACATGGGATGGGATCCTTTCTCATGGTCATCATAGCTATAACAAATCTCTTCATAGATCTACCGGTCACAACCCTTTTCAGGTGTGCTTGAGTTTCCAACCACTGGCCCCAATTGATGTATCTCTTCCCCTTGCATCCAAATAGGAGGAATATTCCCATGCTCAGGCTTAGGATGATAAGGCCACACGATTTGTTAAATGAATCCAGCACATCCACCAACAGATCCATGACATTTTGGAAAAGGCCAATACTAAATACAAGCAGCGACATGACCAACATCGGGTTCCACACAAGTTCCAGATTGTGGATAAGGTTTAATTGTGTTTGTTGAAAGAGAGGCTCACAAGACCCCATCGCAAGCTTCGTCCACTTTGATATGGGACATAAACCATCACCAAGTCACTTAGTGATAATTCCTTCGAATTAAGCGTCCCTCCATTCCTTAGTCTGCACCCAATATTCAATGTGGAGCTCCTTCTACCATATTTTGCGCCACTGTTGGACACCTCAGAGGTGGAAAAACAATTAACACCTACAGAGCTTAATCCCAATTGCATGGAATACGCAACCATTGATCAGATCATGGACAAACAGGTTAAGGGCACCCACCATCAAAAGATCAAACTATATCGAGTTGTTAAAGCAGGGTTGCTCCTCCACCAAGGG
This sequence comes from Pseudotsuga menziesii, assembly GCA_001517045.1. Taxonomy (NCBI): domain Eukaryota; kingdom Viridiplantae; phylum Streptophyta; class Pinopsida; order Pinales; family Pinaceae; genus Pseudotsuga; species Pseudotsuga menziesii. Next base: position 618,329 of record LPNX010374615.1, read on the forward strand.
AAGTGGCTCACCAGGATTCAAGTCCAGCAGAAGTTTCCCCATTTGATGGGGGCACTCAACTTAATGGAGACCATTTCTTCCTAAGGGGGGAGGATTGATCCATATGGGTATAGGATTCCACCCACCTATTCCACTGACTCAAAACAATTTTTCATTTGGCATTTTTCTTGTAAATTTCTACAGTATTTCGAGTCCTAAACTTTCGAGGCCATTTTGAGGCCCCAAGCGATGTTTTTTGGCGATTCAGGGGGCCATGAGAATTTCATGACATGCATTTGGACCCATTCGAAAGTTGCAAATCTCGGATATACCTTTCCAACGGATTATCAAGCTCTACAAACAAAGATCATCTGCAAAATTTATGACCCTTAGAAGTTGATTGTTCAACTAACCACCTTGGAGCCACAAACTTTACGATGATTCATATCCTAGGGTTAGGGTTATGGTTTTCTGCCTATCTAAGGATTTATGATAAAAGGCATTTCAACCTCCTTTTGTATTCATCTTGTCACGAGTGAGCGTAGCCACCAAATCTCTTCTCAGATATACAACTACCACCATTCTATGCAAGTGGCCTAAAACACACTCTCCAACATGCCACATATAAAACAAAAGAATAAATAACAAAGAAGCATAAAACTACTAACTAACAAGTGGATTACTTTCCCAAAAATATAAATAAGGGGGTTATTCACCCTTGTATTTGCCAAGTGGCATAAGATTATTAATGCCACATAATAAATAAATAATAATAATTAATCATTTAAAGAGTATTAAATAATACTCATCACACACACTATTTCCATGCTAGAAAATAGTAATAAAGATGCCATTGAATAAATAATGACACTCAATCGCTTATTAGTAAGATAATATTAATAATTTACCTCTATCAAAGAAGCCACCTACATATATAATTTACCTTCTACTATAGCTTGCATGTGCACTTTGTGCATTCATTAAATGCACCTATAGTATAATCACTAGGCCTTCAATACTGACTACAAGTACTGATACTACCAATCATAGGCTAAACATATACTTAAATAATCAATATACTATGTTACAGGTCAAAGGCTAGTTAGTACACTAACATGCCACGCCGAAGAACACAAACAACCTATAAGTTCCCCCTCAATAGGTTAATAACAATGTACAACACACTAGTAATACCAATACTAGTGTCAACTCACTAGTTCCACTAGCGAGTACACATCGAGCAAGCTTAGACTCTACCCTAGGTCTCATGAGGATTCACTGTCGTCTTTCCCTTTCCTAATGGACAGAATGTCCCCTTCATTAGGATGGTATTGTACCTCTAGTGCTTATGTTTGTTTTTTATTTCATCAGGTTCACATTTTACATCATGTCGTCATGCAATCATTAATGCATGTTCTTAATATCTCATGAAAGACTAACAATGTTACAATGTTCAATGGTAGGGCCTTGATCTTGAGCTCCTCACCACAAACCTTTACATAGACATGCTTTTACATAGTCACAATTACAAAATTATCGACGAGGGGTATTACATCCTCCCCTCCTTGAAGCAACAATATCCCTGGTGTTGTCAATCTTCAAGACTTGTATTCAACTCTTTTCTGCTGCATGCACTCATCAATAACTTCTTTTGTTATCTTTATATCATCTATGATAGAATTTCACAAGGTCTTCAAGCTTCCACTATTCATCATTACCTTTTGTTCTCAACAAACAACATAAGGAACATATACATACATGTATTTATCTCAATCAACAGAAGAAAACATGATAAAGTACAAATAACAAGTTAATTATCTCCAAAACTATTCTCCTACCTTCTTGATATTTCTATAGGAATTTTCCTTCATTGGATGACTATATCTCATATATTCTATCTCCATCACCATACCAATGATGGTTTATGTCAAGACTTATTGAAATTCATTGTACATGTTCCTGCATCATTCACATCTTTAAGACAAATAATTCACGAGTTACAACTTGAACATCAATATACGCATGTAAACATAAACATATTCAATAGGATTTCATGGACGATTGCACATCATCTCCTCAATTATTATTTTTTACACAATCTCTGAGATATCTTTTCATTTTTCATGCCATGCATGTCACTCATGCATCTTTTTGGACAACATCCCAAAGCCATTAGAGGAAATTTCAACTCAAAATGGGCCTTTCAACCCTAATTCAAATTCCATGGCATCATGTGTTAGCCAATGAAATTTCGTAAAATTTGAAATGTTGTATAGGTCTTAAACAATTTTTTAATATAAATTTGGGGATAGGTATCATTAAAAAAACTACTTTTTTTATTCGTATTTTTGACATATCTCCCCGTGTTTTTACTCAAATTTCGATCGGGACAGCTCGTTGGATGAGGAATTAAATCCCGCATCCAACGAGCTCTCTCGATCAAAATTTGAGTAAAAGGATGAGGAGATATGTCAAAAATATGAATAAAAAAAGCAGTTTTTTTCTTTTCTTCCTCAAAAATTAATAAGTATTATTTTATTATTTTAACTATTATTTTATTATTTTCCTTAGGAGGCCCATTTTGAGTTGAAATTTCCTCTAATGATTCATGTTTTCCATCATGAAACATTAGTCCACATATACAACATATAGTTCATGCATATACCCGAGAGTACTCAAATCATCAACTATGCATGTCATTTTCATTTTACAAGTGGAATTTTACCATACCATGCACGTCACACATGCATATTTTGGACATGTAGCCCAAAGCATCCATGTTTTTCATGGACAATAGTCAGGAAACACAAGTTCACATTAGACCATATAATCCAAGCAAGCAGATAAGAGTACTCACATCATTACACATTCATGTCATTTTCCACTTTAAAAATCAAATTTTACCATTCTATGCATGTCACACATGCATTCTTTGGACATACATCCCAAATCATTCCTGCTTGTCATGGACAATAATCATGAAATATAAGTTCATATTAGAATATATAATCCAAGAAATCATATAAGTACTCGCACAGTCATATATTCATATCATTTTCCATTTTACAAATGAAATTTTACCATGATATGCATCTCATACATGCATACTTTCGACATATATCCCAAATCATCCATGCTTGTCATGTACAATAGTCATGAAACATAAATTCACATTAACACATATAATCCAAGAAAGCATATAAAAGTACTCACATAATCATATATTCACATGATTTCAAATTTCAAGCATAGATTTATCAATGATGTAATCAAGTGCAACAAAGAATAGATCACACACCTGAACATTTTACATTTGCACGAGGCTTCCCTATTGCGTTTGTGGAAGGTTTTCAACTTCCTTACTTGAAGTATTTGCACATGTGTTGTACAATAGGTATGCATTCCATACCAATCATGAGGATAATACCCCTTCCTAGGCATACCACTCACCTCATCTTCTAGGTTGGGTCCACATCTCCCAAACCTTAATCATCCTTAATCTAAGGCACTTCACAAACAAGGTGTCCCCCAAGATTTACTAAGAAATTCCTTAGCTTAAAGGATCACCATAGGTCTCCTCATCATCAATCGTTTCATTATTATTTTTGTTGTTTGTTTTTCTTGTTGTTTTTAGATTCACTTGTTAGACCATGCGCCTCCCCCCTCCTACGACTTTGTTAATAGGTGAAATTTCATTAATCATTTTTTTTTACTTAATTTTTTAAAAGTTTTTCTTACAAAATTCTTTCATATTTATATTCATTTTAACTTGCAAATCACTTTACAAGGAATTGTGGTTCAATAAAAACAGTACTACTTCCAACCAAGGACCAGTACTTTGGCCCATATAGACAATATTGATTCCAATCTATCACCCATTACTCCTGCCTATATAGACAATATTGTTGTAAACAGTTCCCGGATAGTCCTCCTACTAGATGGTACACAACACCTTAGTGCTCACACTCGATGGTCGTAGAGAAATTTCCACCGTGTCTCGACTTAGACTTTGGTCATTTGTGCACAAATACCAAACGGGCTAGATATCTCTTCCCTTCAGCCGTCAATGTTTCTTATCATTATAGATTCACTTTCTTAGCTTTTTATACCAATTTTAGGTCTTTAACTTTTAGACCAATTTCATATCTAAAGTTTCTTGTTAATATGTGCACCTATTAACATTTTAGCCATCTCATCCCATCCAAGGAGGCTTCATTTTCTTTCTTCGCTAGCATTATCGATTAGCCATCATCAATCATCCCATGTTCACAACAGAAATACAAGCATGTCAGTGATCAAATCATCTTGAGTAGATCATTAAATATTATAAGCATTTTCATGAGAAAGTATACCTTTCATCATAACAATCTATCATCATGGATACATTCATCCACCTTTACATGATCTTCTTATTGCATAGGAACAACAAATCAACACATAGCCTTTATCAATTCATAGGTGCATACTATATCAAAGAATGTGCCTATGTCGATATAGATACACATATATAATTCATTATTAAGTACAAGCCTAGAGAGACAATTCTCTCACTGTACATCACATAGACATATGCACATGCATTCGAGCCATGGGAAAGGGCCAATCCCTTCATCCAGGCCCTACTTGAACCTGCAACAATCATTAGTATGGAATATATGTGCAACGGTAGTGAATCAAATTCAACAAAAGAAATCAAGGAAAAGAGGCACCCTTTGGGAGGGATCTCCCTCTAACTACCGTCCTCATGTACTCATTAGATTATGCTCAATTATGCTAACAAGAGAAAGGGATATTCCAATTATACTTTGTCACAACTTGTTTCCATTCATACCCACACAATTTCAAGGAGCATAATCAAACTAGGAAATGGTCTACAACCATTCCTTAGGAATTTTCATTCTAATTTGAATTAAAACAAGGAAAGGAGTAGTATACCTCAAGCAGGTTGATCATACTTCCTGCCAAAATTGATAGATTACTTTATTTATGCTTTTTACCTTAGTGTCAACCCATCTAAAGGCATGGCATTGCAACCTTGTGCTCTGATACCATTTTGTCATGTACCCATTTAAATTTTTGGGAAAAGGGGTAATTTTTTTTTTGTCTTTAATCCTCTATCACAACCTTTCCACCAGCTCTGCTACACATTCTGCATAAGCGATATTGACCTCTAGCGGTGAATTGTTACAACCAATATACTAGTATTTCCATTAGCACTTAACCATCATAAAAAAAATATGCATTACTATCATGGAGGCTAAACCTCACCAAACATAATATGCAAGACTATCATGTCCTTTATAATCAAGCCACATTGAGCCATATAAATCCATTTATCTATCCATCATTCCATTGGACAATCATCATGCATTATTCACATAATCATAAGACATACACAAAGTACAAGCATATACCACGTAAGCACCGCTTACTTAACCATATGCATTCCCAATCTTGCATGAACAACATATTATTCCAAGAAATATAATCAATGCCTAAGGGCACATGACAACATCATAAGCATTATAACCACATGATAGAAGATACAACCTAATCATTATACAACCACTTACATAGCATCACCAAGTATAGAAATCACCTTTACATTTCATTAAGACCATAACTTAAGAACACTTAGTTTAACAGGGGAAACTGTAAGATCACCGAGCTCAACATACCACCCAACTGCAGGAACTCATCCAATATGTACTATTTATGTCATGAGGCCACCCTTGAGCTAGGTTACGGTTCCACTAGGACCAAGGGACACAAAATTCTTCCCAAGAATTCTTCTCACCAATTTGGCGTCATGTCCACAACCAACCCAGGCTAAGAGAGTCAAGTATTTACTTATCCTTGGCCATGTACAAGTACATTATCTAAGACCTACTTAGACATAAACAAACAAGAAAGGGAACCATCCCTTTCAAACCCAAATTGTTATGCTAGTAGACATATTCAACCATCATTCATAGTCAACATCAATCTAATTACTTACCTATCATACTTTACCTCAAAAGTACTACCATGATCATCCTCTTCTCCTGAGCATATAAGCATTACTTGCTTAACTGACTCTCCAAGAAATAACAATACATTTCCTCATAAGGGCCATGTCATCACATACATCGAATGATCATCCATTAAGATATAAATAGCTACACAGAAGTATGTGTGCATTCCATATTCAACATGCAACAATCATATTATCATAAGTAGACGCACCCGTTCTGTCTAAGGGAAAAGCTTTAATCTATTGACACGAATCCATTACCAATCTCAACAATAATGACACAATAACATTAATTATTATGCACATAATATCCATAGAGGATGGGATATATGTGCGTGTGTGTGTGTGCACGTGTGCACATGCACACACACATGTACAAATAATTGCGCGCACACACACACAGACACACACATGCAATTATTGGAACTAGCCCTCGTCATGGACATGTAATAAATGGTATTTGTACACATTCAAAATACCACAACATGAAATCTAAATACATGTGTATATACGTGTGTGTGTGTGTGTATACACACACACACACACACACATATACATATACATGTGTGTGTGTGTGTATACATATGTATATATGTATATGTATGTATGTATATGCATATGTGTGTATATACATATGCATGTATGTATGTACATATATGTATATTCACACACACCTACACACATATGCAATTATTGGGTTGTGCCCTCTTCATGGACATGTAATAAATGGTATTTGTACACATGCAAAATACCACAGCATGAAATCTAAATGACGGCATGAGAGGTTGGGCCACTTATGCCAACACAAACCACCATGCAAAAATACATAACCAAGTCGAGTATGAAAGGGTGCGCCCTCACCCAAGGAATGCACATACCCAACCAAACAAGGACTGTGTCCTCCCTACTATATATATGATTGCAATATAATTTACGCAAAAAAAAATACAAACAAAGGTAGGGCTACGCCCTCCAACTCTCTTGGAAAGAAATCAACAAAATATATAAATATATAATATAATCAAGGGTTGTCCCATTCATCAGTTGCGCCCTCCCACTCTCTCTCCTCAAGCAATCAATACACTAACATGCATTCAAATAAATGCTTGGAAGGGACTATGCCCTTCTGAAGTGGTCATTGGTAACCATATATTGTGATAAATTCTAGAGGAAGGGAGTGTGCCCTTCTTCTCCCTTGCTCCAACAAGTGACTACAACATCTATATATAGATATAAAAATAATTGTAGTGTACTTAATCTAAGGGGATCTCCATCAAGGCTATGCCCAATATTCCATAGGAGTTTTCCTCACAATACCAGAATGTTGAGTCTGAGGTCCCTAATATTTACCCCACTTGCTTATTTCGGAGCTTTAACTTGCACCCAATTAATTAGATGATACTTATTAGTGTTAATTTCATCCTTCCCATAAGAATATGCATATATCTCTTTCAGTTTGTCAGATAAATTCTTGAGGTTCAGTGAGGAGGGAACACTAAAATATGGGAAGAGAAAGAAGAATTAATTTTATTGGTATGATTTGTCCTGCTAGATTTATCCATCTTGCCCCCCATTGCTCCAGTATTTTCTTGATTTTTTATTGAATGTATTTCCATATAGAGGCTTGTGTGAATTTGAGAATGAAACGTAGTCAAGTCCCATGACGATTTGATTGTCATCTACATGGTCTTGGCAAGTTGGAGCCTTGCTTCTGAGGAGAGTTTCCATGAATAGATTATACTTTTTTTCTTGTCAATAAGTCCTCTTAAGGCTCTGCAATATACGTGGAGAACTTTGTTGAATCTTGCAGCTACAACTTAAGAGGCTCCTCCCATAAGGAGAGTGTCATCAACAAATTGAGTATGATTAATATCTGTGACCCCTCATGCCACGTGATTCCATGGATATTTTCAGATCGTATTTCATGCTCTAGTGCTATAGTTAGGGAGTCAGGCATGATGACATATAGAAGCAGAAAGAGAGGACAACCTTATTTTAGGCCTCTTGTAGCTTTACAAAAGGAAGTTACTCTTCCATTTAGTAATGGGGATATCTATGGGCCAAAGATTTAGGATGGGATCCAATTGATAAAAGGTGTATCAAATCCAAACTTCTTTATCACTTTAAAAAGAAGTTGATGTCTGACTCTGTCAAAGGTGTTTGTCATATATATCTTTACTATCATTATTGGCTCTTTTCTTTGCCGACTAGAATGCAGGGCTTCTTGGACCAAAGTGACATTGTCAGAAAGACGGATTCCCTAAATGAATCCCCCTTGGTTTTCATAAATTATAGAAGGAATGAGGGATTTTAGTCTATTGATTAGAATTTTAGTGAGGATTTTGCAAGAGGCGTTACAGAGGGAGATCGGTCTCAATATTCTAAAGGGGGAGGGATTGGATTTGTTGGGGATCAGAGCTAGAAGAGAATAATTTGTGGCACCCCTCAAACTTGTCTTGGATTGAGATTTGATTAATATGTGAAGAAGATAAACCTGAATAATATTCTGACAAGTTCTAAAAAAGTGAATGGTAAAGCCATCCAATCCCAGAGCTTTGTCTAGGTCCATAGAACATATGGCTTGACATACCTCATTTTCCATGATCTTCTTGTTCAGAAAAAGTGTTGTCTTCTGCACTTAGTAGTGATGCAATGTTCTCAATTAGTTCATTCATAAACTCCTCCAATGTCTCTCATGTTTCCATGTAGAGGGCTTGAAAATTCCTAACCTCTTCCTCCTTAATTTTGTCTAGGTATTTTAGTCCCTCACTGATGACTGAGTTTACCTGAGAGACTGAATTCAGATTGTGTGCACTTGTGCTTGTTTATGGAAGTAGGCCATGTTCCCGTCTCCTTCCTGAAGCCATGTGCTTCTTGATTCGAGTCTCTAGTATTTTTCTTCTTGCTTGTTGGATTGGTGTAAATTGTCCTGTAACCTTGCTTCTATTATGAGATCTGCTTTGATTGGTTTAATTTCTTCCACCCGAGTCTAAAAATCTTCCAAATTTCACTGAGTTGTTTATCTTGCCTCTCGGGGGGTAGCACCTTTGTTTTGAACCATCTCTTTAGAGCCTCTTTTCTAGCTTTTAGTTTTTGTTCCTAAACAAAGCTTGGAAATCCTGTAACTAGGGTGGACCAAGCATCTTCAACTATTTTCTTAAAATCTGGATTGAATCCATAGTGGACTGAAGCAGAACGGAATCGGGCCCAAGTATTCATCTCTCGAGAGGGTCAGGGAGGCAGGCTTGTGGTCAGAGGTACTTGTTGATAGGATGAAAGACTCTGGGTTCCAACCTTCTAGCAGAAAGGAACTTTGAATTCTCCTTTCTACAACAATGTGGCCTCGTCCAAATCTTTTATTTGTCCATGTGAATGCTCCTTTTTTGGTTTAACATCTATTAGATCCTAGTCAGTCATAATATCTTCCACTTTTTCTTGAAGGGTATCTCTAACCCTCGTTCCACCTTTTTTTTCATGGCTAGAGAGTGTGATGTTGAAATCTCTTTCCACTATGATGTTATGGTGGGATTACGGTATTTCTGGCTTGGGCTAGGGATTTCTAGCATTCCCTTTTTTTCTTGCGGCACAATTGAGGCATAAATATTGAAAAATAGTAATTGAAGAGTTGGAGGGGAGATGACAGGATGGAGAAAGAATTCAATGTTGTGTGCTTTGAGAATCTAGTAGTTTGTATTCTACTGTGTTCCATAGAGTTGCTATCCCCCTTGAGGCTCCTCTCATACTTACTGAAATCACTGAACAATTTTCCAAAGCTTGTTACTTAGAGAGGGGATATTTGATTCATGTTGTTTCGTCTCCTATAGAAACAATATTCATGAATTATCCATACGAATTAAGTCTCTCACAACTTAGGCTTTGGAGGGGTTCCCTAGTCCACTATAGTTCCATGAGGTCAATTTCATTATTTAGTGGTTGTAGGAGAGTGACGACCTTGCAGGTCACCAAGGTGTTTTGGTTTTCTTGTGTACCTTGTGTTTTTGGTTACCTTCTGTAGAGAATTTTCATAGGTGATCTGATTACATGTGATTCATGTTTAGCAATTTCTTATGCTTCCTTTTTTGGTGGGATTTCTTTTGACTCTTCCTCTTATATGTTTTCTAGAATGCCAAAGCTATTTGATTGAGCTGGGGTTTCCTTCTGTTGATCTTGTGTTGGGGATTTCCTTGAATTGGGGGATGTCAGAGCCACAGAGGGATCCTTTGGGAGTTGTTCAGGTTGAACACAATTTTCCCCATGGTATGGACTGTTTTATTTTGGACCCTGCTTGGAATTTTTTCCCTGCTTTACCTGTGTCCACTCCTATGAAGTTTGTTGGGGTTGATTTGTTATAGGTTTTTTATTGTGGTCCTATGCAAAGTGTCCATAATCATTTTTTATTGTGGCATTGAACGACAGTTGTTCATAATCTTGTTGTTGGATGTGCAACCAATTTTCTACTATATTCTGGCATAAGAAAACTAATCTATAGGTTTGGCTCGATCTATGTATTTTCCAAGGGAATTTCCCACTTCCCTCATAGATTCATCGTTCCAAAAGCGCACTAGGATGAAAGGTAATCTAACCTAGACTGGGATCTCCTTTGGGATGTTCGTAGATGGATCGAAATCTGATGTCCACAAATTTAGATACATACCTTTTGGGCTCATTGAGATATATCGAATCCTCATCTTCTTTCTTCTCAAACTAGAAAAGGATAAATCCCTTGTACATAGAGTATACTGCTACCCTAGCCGAGATCAAGGGTTGCCACTTAATCTACACCTAGTTTTCCATGGCTTTTGGGCTTGGCCATAATCCTATGAATTGTCCAATCAGGGCCCATTTGGAGAGGTTTAGAGCAATTCTCCTAAGTGCCGCTGGTGGGAGCACGATCTCAAGGATACTGTCCAATTTTTTAACGAACTTTGAGCTTGAGGAAGGATGTGATTTCGGTTGAAGAGAGTCGACCAGAGCTCGAAAAGCAACAACATCAGGATGGGGAGATGGGACCAGGCCCCCAACTGAGTCCATTTCGGACATCAAACCTGCAGAACAGACACCACACAAATCGGAGTCGCTTAGAGAGATCCGGGCTCCACTTACAACTACATGGTGTTGAAACGTATTTAGTCGAAATCACTCTCATGATATTTATTTATACCTCTTCACAAGGAGTTGTAACATAACATTGAGTAGTGGACATATGGGCTTAAAAATTTGATATGAGTAGGAACTTACTATAGCAAAACAAGCAAGAAATAAACGGGCTTTAAACTTTGATATAAGCAACAACTTATTGGTAGTTTTTAGGTAAGTATGAATATTGATTTTATGCTAGTTGTTTCAAATCTATGATGATTCGTTAATATACATTTTGCATATTGTAGTTGTTTCAAATCTATGATGATTCGTTAATATACATTTTGCATATTGTTTCAATAGTTGTTTCAAATCTGTGACGATTCCTTAATTTTTTTAAGATTTTTTTTAATAAAAAACACATATTAATTTTTTATATACATAACAATAAAATTTGTTATCTTTTTAATTTGTAAAAATCTTTTATTTAAAAACCCTTACACATAAAAAACAAAACAGTTTTCCATCATTCTACATAATCTGTCTCAGCAATCAACTGAATCCAGTTCTACAAAATTGGTAGATAGCCTAGACTCTGAAGTGTCCATATTCCAATCCTCATATACCTTGCACGTGTATGCTGCTGATGTCTTTTGCCTTAACTTCTATAGTATTGAGAGCGTTCCTTTCGATAAATATATCCAATGTGCATAAGCGCTCTTATGTCATTCATGCATCATGTGTTTTTTTTTCTTTTTTCAAGAATGTAGGTTCAAATCAAATTCATGCACCATGTGTATTTTTTAAGACTGTTCAAATCAACTTCCAAATTTTTTTAAATATTTTTCTTTTTTCAATAAAATGGTTAATTTTATAAGTGTGATATTTTTAATATTTAATAGATAATAATAATAATATAAATAATTTTAATATATTTTAATTACTATTATTTAAAATCATAAATTAAAAAAAAAAACTTTATTTTAGAATAACTAAAAGATTAGATATGGATTTACCATCTTGACATATATGTATAATGTATGTTTAAACATTGGCCATCCTAATTCCTAATTTGTGATTGGGATGTCTTTATTTTGTAAATATAATAAGGCAATAATGTGAATAAGTGAAATAAATAGTGAGTATTTGTTTAATGCAATAACATTTCCTGAGACCAAACTTTGGTTTATGGGACCTAAAGAAACAAATTATTTAGTTTGTTTTAAAATTGTATTCCTATGTTCAAAGGGCTTCGAGAGAAGCGTCCCGAGCTCGCTTGAATTTTGACATGTTAAAAATCTAGGAAGGTCAGTGTTGCAATAAAGATTATGAAATTGAGATCTAATGTGGGTGTACGCAAGACACTCTAAGAGGAAGTGATTTTCATCCTCAATGTTCATATTCTCATAGAGATGGCAGACCCTTTCCACCCATGGTGTTTTAGGAATTGCCCAATGACCTGTTTCACTATGGAGCTCATGAGAGTTCGTTCTTATCTTGGCTATATTAATTTTTTTCTTTGAACTAGTTAAACAGAGAGATACCGTTGATCTTCTAGAGTAGGGTTGATGACCTCCTTATAGTATTTTAATTTTCTTTTAGCCTCTAAACCTTTCTCGGACCACATTTTCTCTTTAAACTTAGAAGTAACAATATTTTTAATGTTATTAATATTTTGCAATGCAACATTTTCGTCGATCTCCCAATGGTCTAACCAGGCCCTGGTATCTTTATACCAACCTCGCTTGAGCCTTAGGTGGTTTTGGCTAGAAATAAAGCTAGCTTAGGAAGTCTATGGTCTCCTATGTTATTTATTTTGTGCTTGTACAACAAGATCCTAGTCATAGCTAGGCTCTCGATAGGGGAAAGACCCACTTCTATAAGGAGAGTGGGGTAGGGTGTATTGCCTTTAATTTTGAGGTTATACGTAATAAAACGCTTATGGACTTGCTCAACCTTTCTCCAGGATTCTCTAGAGATGCTGCAACCCCAAACCTCATAGCCATACAAGATAACAGGAGTGACTAAAGTTTCAAAGAGGAGCTTCTTTTTATCCCACATCACAAGGTTTGCTGCTTTACAATTATTTTCAAGACCAAAATAAGCTTTCCATCCTCCATTAATCCTTTTCTCAATGCTATAGTTACAGTTGAGCTTGTGATGAATATCAATTCCTAAGTATTTGTAAGAAGACACTTCCTCCAAGTTGCTATTGTCGTACACAAAGTTAGCGTAAGTGTCCTTCTTGGATTTGATAATCATAACTTTTGTTTTGTCAGTGTTAACAGTCATACCCATGGTAGAGCAAAAATCATTAAGAAGTCGTAGTTGCTTATCAAGATTAGACGGCTAGCTTGCTAGAAGAACAATATCGTCAGCATATAGAAGAAGGATGATGACTATTCCAGCTAACATCGTGTCAGCACAACGTACTTCCTCTAAACAACCTTCTATATTATTGATGTAAATGCCAAATAGGGGAGGGGAGAGGGGGTAACCTTGTTTAACTCCATTATTACACTTAATATCTTTCGACCACCCCTCGTTGCTCTTAAACTTGGCAATGACATTCTTGTATAACCTTATTGCGGCAGCTCTCAACACGAAAGGAAACTTTAGCTCTTCTAATCTATTCCAGAGGTTATTTCTAGGTACCGTATCGAAAGCCTTTCAATAGTCCACAAAGCAACCAAAGAGATTAGATTTATCATTACGACATTCCTCCACAATGATCCTAAGCGCAACAAGGTGGTACGTTGTTGAGTGATGTCTTCTAAAAGCAGTTTGTCATTTAACTTGCATACCTTCACTTTCAAGCCATATGATGATCTTCTTTTCCAATATAATACCAAATAACTTAGCTAAGAGAAGGCTAATCATAATTGTCAAATAATTAAAAAAGTTATTTGTATGCTCACTTTTACTTTTACATAAATATAAAAAATATACCCAAAATGTTACACTTCACACATGGTGATTAATCATCTTGACTTTCTATTTTAGAATAAATAACAAAAAAAACTTCTAATTAATACTCAAAATAAATTGTATTATTAATTTTATTGTTTAAATATAAATTAAAATATCCTTTATATTCTACAAATACCTCTGAACTTGAAGAGATATCAATCCACATAGATAAATATAGACGCGCATCCATCCCACTATAAAGCCGAGGAAACTTAAATTTACGTTTTTGTCTTCACTCAAGCACACATCTGGAAGGTTCTTGAAAGAACATCTTACTAATTCGAGTAACTCTTTTTTAATATTAAGTTGTCCTCTCCATACCCCATTGTATTCGATTACTTGTTTGGCGTACCATGGGCGGTGCAATAGCCTCAATGCCCAGGCTTCGCCCATGCCAAACATGTATAAATAGTCAATAATTCGTCTTACTACGCTATTCAATGTTACAAGCAAGCTTAACCTAATCCCGTACTATTGAATAATTACACGCCAAATCCTTTGCAAAAATTCTTTCCCAAAATTATACAAAATTCTTTTTCCAAAACTATATTAATCCATTGGTATTGATTAATTACACGCCAAACTTTTTACGAATAATCGAAACTCATAGAAGGAGACGGAGAGAGAGAATGGGAGCAGGAGGAAGCATAGCCGAGAGATGGAGATTAATACAGGGAAGCAACCGCTGGGAGGGACTCACAGACCCTCTGGACTCTGATCTGCGTAAAAGCATTCTCGTCTATGGAGACCATTCTCAGGCAACCTACGACACATTCATCAGCGAGCGCCGCTCCAAATATGCCGGCAGCTCCAGATATGGTGGCCCTCGTTTCTTCGACGATCTCGGCTTAACGAAGGGCCCAACAGAGTGGGGCTACAGTCTCTCCAAATTCATCTACGCCACCTCTAGCGTCGATGTGCCGCTAGCCTTTATTCTCACATCCCTCTCCCGCGAGGCATGGAGCCGCGAGTCCAACTGGATGGGCTACGTTGCCCACGTTACAGACGCCGGGAAAGCCCAATACGGGCGACGCGACATCACAATCACATGGAGAGGCACCGCGGAGAGTATCGAGTGGATTGACGATTTCGAACCTGGACAGACCTCGCTCGCCACTCTTCTCCCCGACAGAATAATCCTGGACGAAGAGACCGACAGGGTGGCCAGACACGATGCGAGAGTGCAAAGGGGTTGGTTCTCTATTTATACCTCCGACGATCCCCGCTCGCCCTTCAACAAAAGCAGCGCCAGAGAACAAGTCCTTCGAGAGCTGAAGCGGCTCCTGGAATTATACAAGGACGACGAGATCAGCATCACCACCACGGGCCACAGCCTCGGCGCCACCCTCGCCACGCTCTGTGCCTTCGACATCGTCATCAATGGCCTCAATAAGCCCCCTGGAAGAGCGACACCGATTCCCGTGACCGCCATCGTCTTCGCCAGCCCCCGAGTGGGCAACGATGCATTCAAAAGCGTGGTCGACAAGCTCCCTGACCTCAGAATCCTGCGCATCACTAATAAGCCCGACCTCGTCCCGCTGTATCCGTTGTTGGGCTACGCAGACGTCGGCGTGGAGCTACGAGTGGATACTGCCAAGTCTCCGTATCTGAATAATTCTGGGAACGCATCCTGCTGGCACAACCTGGAAGCGTATTTGCACGCGGTGGCGGGCAGAAGAGGGGAAAAAGAAGCGTTTAAGCTGGAGGTGGATCGAGATATTGCCCTTGTTAATAAGTGGTTAGATTGGTTGAAGGATGAGTATTTGATTCCCGATTCCTGGTGGGTTGTGAAGAATAAAGGGATGGTGCAGGGGAACGACGGGCACTGGAGACTGGCCCAACCTCTGCCCGAAGATCGACCAGTCCCTGAGAAGGATGAGTAGTTCCAGTCTACTCATCCGTAAAAGGGTGTATGATTAGTTTAGTTTAATACCTCTGTATATCGGCTTCATGCAAATATCATTATTAAATTTTAATAGCCTTATTTATAATAAATTACAAAATCATAATGATTTTTTAATTAAGATGGTAAACCTGTATATTTATTTGTTGTTAAATTGGTGAAGATAGATTTTATTCGAAGAAAATCATATGGAGTTGATTACTAAAAAATATTTTGAATGATTAACATGTTTTCGTTTTTATTTTTATTTTTGGAAAGAAATAACATTTTAAATTAAATGAAAAATGAATAATTTTAAATTTAGGTCCAACAAAGTGACTATGATATATTAAATTTTATTTATGAATTTTAGAATTTATAAATATGATATATTGAATTTTATTTATAAATTTTAGAATTTATAAATATAATTTTGTAGAATTATAAATTGAAAAAGTTATAAAATATTATTAGAGGATGATGATAGATTAATGTGCATATTATAATATGATGACGATGATAATGCTTAATGTTTGTTAAGACCAACCTTTCTTAAAGACCTCTGCAGATAACCAATAACTTAGTGCAGGTTGAAGGGAGTTTCGGGCCTGTGCCAGAGTGCTAATATTCAAATCTTCAAGATATGTTCTTAGATCCTCAGGAAAACTATAAGAGGAGTGCAGACCGACTATCGGGTCAATGCCAAGGAGTATATTTTTACCATCCCCTACTTACCAAGCCAAATGTTTTCCCATCCATGGAAGAGTCTGAATAAACCCTCTCCAGATAATAGAGGCATTTCGAATGTTAAAACTTTTCCTTCTAAGCCAGTCAGCCACCGAAGAAGATTTTAAATATTTAGACTGGAGAAATTGGTCGTTGTACATGTTTGTGATTTACTAAATCTTGCAGCCTTCTCTCCTTCTGCAACACTTGGAGAAATGATCAGAGATTGGATAAGGCTTTTGCCTAGGAACTTGATCTACTCTTTGCTCCCTTTCCATATGATGTGGATCTTCTGGAAGGTCCGTAACCGGGCCATTTTTGAAGGTAAAAAAAGGAACATCTACAGTTTGATTCAGCAGATTATCACCACTGTCCGAGCTGCTCCTTTGCCGATTGTCACTAAACTATAAAAAAAAAGAATTCTGGGGCAAACCCCTTGCAAGGATTATCCTTGTGGTTTTATGGATGGGGCCTCAAACTGTATGATAGCTGGAGTTGGCTACTGTATTTTTTTAAATGAGTTTCACTGCCTGGAGTTCTCGCTGGGGGTTGAACATGGCACCAACACAAAAGCTGAACTGCTCAGCTTATGGGCTCTTCTTCTCACTTACCAAATGATGGGGATCCCCCTCGCTCATGTATATGGTGATTCACAAATAATCATCAACTAGGTGATGGGATCGACTGTACTCTCCCCACCTGATCTCTTTCATTGGTGTAGGGAGACTAAAAAGCTCATTGTCAGCTTTAAAGACTTGTCTTTCTCCCACATCTACCGAGAGCACAATCGGACAACTGACCGTCTCTCCAAAACTGCGCTCACTTATCCTCAGGGTAAAGGCAGGTTTTTGGAATATTTTGAGAACCATTTGGTTTCTCATGATACTTTTCATCTCTTCTGAGTAGGGCTCAGGGATGTTCCTTCTCCCTTATTGTTGATTTGAATCTTAGAGTGTCCTCTTTTGGATTGCTGCTCAGCTCTTTTTGACGCTCGATAGATGTGGATGTATGGACAGTTCTCTTCTTTATGATGAGACAGTTTTCTGATGGGATCACATTTTTGTTGTTATGCCTTTCCCCCTGGCAGCACTCTTTGGCAACGGAATGAATGTAACCCGCTTATGGGGAGTATGTAATGATGACCTTTGATTCTTCTGAGAATAACAAGGACACGCTTTTTTCTTCCTGAAAAAAAAATATATATATATAAACTCATGAATTTATTTTTTTGAGGTTAGGGAAATTGGTAACTCATCGGGATTACCTAAGCGAGACCCAGGTTCAAAGCCGCCGGCTGCCACTATAAACCACAGGTATATCCAACAGCCTGCAAGCCAGATATACCAGAAACTTGTGACTCAGCAAGGGCCGAGACGTCCCACACTCCAATCCCGTCCAGGGGCGGTAGTCTATCCAGGGGGCGTCTACCCTTCGAGCCTTATCACATTGGGCCATGTCTCGGTGGGACTTGATCCCTGGTGGGCTGGGTGAAAACCACCTTCCCCCACCGTACGGGATCCCACGTCATTGACATAAACTCATGAATTTATTAATAGGATATCGATAAAACCAAAGGAAGAAATATTTAATAATAAATAATTAATTTAAAGAAAGTAGTTGGGAATCGACCTCTCCGAGGGGAGAATGCTATTGATGGAGGAAGCCTTCTCTTGGGGGAAAATAATGTCGAGCGGAGTAAGAGACTCCGCTAAGAGAGGTGTTTGCAAAAGAAAATCGAAGTCATATTCACATGCTCCGTGCATATCTTGCTCACATAAGTTTTAAGTGGGTTTTCTTTATTTTCATTGTTAGAACTTTGCAACCTCTCTCTCTCTCTCTCTCTCTCTCTCTCTCTCTCTATATATATATATATATATATATATATGCATAAGTTGAATATATATTGCAGCGATTTTCTTAGTTATTTTTGGTGGTTGCTAAGACCTAGTGAGCAACGACTCTCTCTGTAGATCTTTTCTTAATTGCTATGCACAAATGAGAAGTGTACGATAATTTGTTTGCAATGAATTTTATAAATCTAAGCTTTGTTTGTTAAGACCGTAATTTATCCAGTAAGAAGTGAAGTGCACTTTGGAGTATTTAAACACTACTAGATAAGCTTGTTTTACTCCCTCTAAAGAGAACACAATCTTAATGATTCAAATAAGTCAACTTTCATAACCAACACTTGACTTTGGTTTTATATGGGAAGTTTATAAGTAGCCATAGACATGATTATAAATCAGGAAGAAAGGTTTTTATATCTTATTTTTAGTGGATTCAAGTCCAACTTAAGGGTGGCCTCTCAAACATAGGTAGGAGAGAGAGCTAGAATGTTGGGAGAAAAGTAGAAGTCAAGCTTTCAGTTGCCTTTAGTAAAAAAAACCTTTAGTCCAAAAAGTCTACTTAATCTAGGTGATTGTACTTCTATTGATATTTTCAAGTTCTGCTATATTTAAAAATATCTTTCCTTAATGCAATATGTAAATAAAATTCATTGTGAATGTATGATGATCTATTACTCATGTAAAAGTTGTAATGACATTCAAGAGTTCGTAATAATGGTATCAATCATTGTTTAATATGTTCTTGAATTTGATGGTCACGCTCCTCTATAGGAAGGTTAAATAGAACCATGTTATGGAAAGGTAACTTTAATTGATTGGATGTGGATTGGACATACTTAGCTTCATGAAAATCAACTCTTCCTTAGCCAAAGTTGTATTTAACTCAAAGATGAATATTGCTGATACAGTTGATATTTACTCTCATTCTCGTAAAAAAAATGTATTGTAAAGTATAAGTGCAAATTAGATGTTAAATAAGTTAACATACTCCATATTCTTAGAACATAAGAGGGCAAGAAAAAGTATAGAAGCCTTGGTTTGTGCAAGTAATAAGATGAATAAGAGACGTGAGAATAATGCTAGCTTATATGAATAAACTAAAGGTTCATACTATGCCGAACATAATAGTAAATGCATAAATAAATGATGGTGGGTGAAAATTTAGTATCACCCTTATGTTTGTAGCAGTTATGTTTGATAAATAGATGAAACTTTATTGCTTTCACATAATGTATGAAAAGAGTTATATATGGAACCTAGCAACACTTTAGTGTTATTTAAGCTCCAAGGGACTTTCACAATAGTTTGGCACTAGTGATATGTTCTGGAATCCATATAGAATAGTTTAATGAACTTGCATTGTTTTGGGTACAAATAGACACCTCAAATTTGAATAACATAAAGGCTAATACTCGCTGATTAAAAGAATGACTACCGACCATATTAATAGCATTCATATTGCTTGAAAATGCAAGTATAATTATTGGTTCTAGTAAAAGTAAAAACTTACATAATGTAAGTAGGTGGATGATTATAGTCATGGATAGACACACTTTCTAGAAGCTTAAATGAATTAGTACATTTATTCAGCATGATTATATGCAAGTGACTAAGTTGAAGAACGTCTTGACATGATCCAAGTTTAAGTATTTGTTAAATTTTAACCAAGAAGCTTTCTTATGCTCTTTTGAATACAAGAGACTTAAATCATTCCACGAAAAAAGATTGTTAGAAATAAAAGAGTATTTTCCCTTATGCATCAATTTATAGAAATGTATCTTATCAGTGAGTTATTGACTAAAATACTAACATATTTGGTTAGATTGAGATGGATTTAAAAAAAAAATCGTAGCCCATTTCCACAAAGATAGTAATTTGGAAGTTGGGTATGTTACAAATAGTATCAAAGCAAGTTCTCAACACTTGGACCTACTAGACTCGCATATCTATAGTTATGTTGCGTACTCTACGAAGAGTTGATTATTTGTATGTAGAATTTGTGTTACTTATTGGCATGCATGTTATAGGAAGGATAAATCTTAATGTTATGGCCGTCAAGATACATAAATTGAATTTCCTATATTCGTATGCTTGAATGCATGTAAGCTAGATTGCATAAATTGAAATGCTTAAGTAAACACATGAAGAGTGAAGTTTTGTCCAAAGATAGGCTATGTGACATGTTTGATTTCATTAGATTGTAAAGATATGTGATTGAGAAAATGAATACATTACCATGCTAACATTAGCTTAAATTGGCGTACATATGCACATACATGAACTTTATGCTATTTTACATGTATAATGTTGAGTAAAGTAGAAGTTTCTGTATGACTTACTGAAAAATTTTCTAGGAACGTTGAGTGCATGGCGCTAATACATCGAGTCAAAGAAGTTGAAGAGAAGGCATGTCAAAGTAAAGTTTGTGGTAGCGCTAAAAGTTTAATTTGTAGATTCAATTTAAATAAAAAAGTGCGTTGGGATTATGCAAAAGAATATATGATTGCAACAAGAGTTTATGAGCATTTGAAAAAGTGTCTTGGTATTATATTTTATAGTTTTATAGTTTGCTTTATGAGATTATGATGCCAATGATTCTTAGCAATAAATTCTTTCCAGGCTCTTCTTTAATTGAGATATTAGGATATATGGTAAATGAGAACTATCAGACTCTGTGAGATAAAGTGAGCTACCTAGATCTCTAAGATGCCAGGCTCCATGTAATTTTGTGTGAGATACCAGGCTATGGGAAACTTGAGATTCATTAGACTCTGTGGAAAAAGAGCTAGTAAGCTCTGAGAGCTTTCAGGCTCTATGCAGTAACTTTCCCTATGGTATTTAGTGGCACTTGAATAGTAAAGATTGATAAGTTAAATTTGAATTCTGGAGAAATAATAATAATAATAATAAAATAGTAGTAATAATAATAAAAGCTGGATATGAATTGATTAAGTACTTGGTGATGAGCTTCCAAGCTCATGAAAAATTAGAGCTTTCAGGCTCTGTGATATTTGAGCTTTCAGGCTCAAGAGAATTAGAGATTTCAAGCTCTGTGATGTTTGAGCTTTCATGTGCTATAAAGTTAGAGCTTCCAGGCTCTGAGAGATTTTAGGCTCTATGCAGGAGATAAGCCTGAGAGCTGTAAAAATCCAATGAAGGGTATCATCCTTGTGTTGGATGAATATAATATATATATAGGTAGAGGAGGCATGTACGTGAACTATTGCTTTCGTGTAGAGATTACCCTCATGTATATATGTGTTACGGAGAAAAATTCCTATGGCTTGGGGTGCACCACAACAGACAGAGAAACCGCAGAAATCAATCCCTTCCCAATATGCAAGAGAAACACAACATCTAACACTAAAGGATCACGAAACATACCTTATTCCAGACTGTTGTAGTAGATCCTCGTTGAGCTTTTTCCAATCCCGCTTGCTTTAGCAATTTACTCTCAACAACAGTAAACAAGGCAAGCATGGTATATGATATAGTGTCAGGCCTACTCTAGCATATATAATAAATGATACATAAGCAATTAAACACATCCATGGATTCAATATTCATTTAAATGCACATCATTGGACAGGAAAAGACATTTCTATTAAGTAAAGCAGAGATTACATAAGTGACAACCTCTATCGGCACGTCTGCGAACCGGAGAAACTGAGTCCTCCACTTGGGCCTCCACCACCTCAATCCTCCATATTTCGATAGCAAGTTCACAAGCAAAGGCAAGCTTGGGAAGAACACAAAGTTCTCCAAGGGACAAAGGGATGCAAACTCAAGTATAAGCAAGCTACGACAATAATGGACTATAGTTTTCTTGCTCTTCAATTCCTCCTTCAATATATCCAAAGGGTTCCTTATATAGTGCTTCAATGGGGTAATGGAAGGACAAATCCGAGCAATCTCGAGGCATATGGAAGGCCAAGAGACAAGTGACTCGGATCCACATCAAGGAAAACTCCAAAAAAAATTTGGCCTTTTGCACACATCCCGATGTACACAGGTTTAAGGGTAATATCCGCGTATATACGCGAGAAAGGGATTAAAAGTCACATACATTAAATAATGACTGTTTTTAGGGATGATCTTGGAAACATCAAAGGTACAAAAATAGTCCATGGGGTCCAAAGAGTCTGCAGAGGGACAGGGAAGGCCATAAAAGTGTGATCAACCATGTGTGCTAAAATCAGCTATAACAGATGCCCCCTAATGTGTGAGGTCAGAGGGGTAACATGGTGGCCGAAATACATTAGAAATCCATCCCACAAGTGGAGTGATGAATAACCAAGTGGAAGAACTAGCCATCCAAAATTATAATACAATAATCAAAATCTGCACATGACTGCAAATACATATAGCAGTCCCGGATACATAAGAGTACAATGGCCATGAAGAGGCATGATATACCAAATGTGACATGTGTGGTCATCGCCACGTGCAATAAATAATAGATCAGAATCTCCATAATGAAGATATACAAAGGACCAAGATCTCCATGAAAGCTGAAGATATACCATTGATTAAGATCTCCATAATGGCTAAAGATATTTGACATACACTAGAATCAAGTCACGAGAGCTGAAATCTCATGAACACGGGCACGATCAAGGAGGTAGCATATATGAAATTCCACCAATCTAAAAATTCTTCTACACAAACGGCTATGAGTACATGTCCTACTATGTGAATATAGGTGTCGAGGTTGAACAAAGTAGTCCATCGTCTGATTACCGACCATTGATGTATGCCGTTAATAGACGCGAGATCATCCACCGATAATGAAAATGGGAATCAAGGTACTAGAGTGCAATCTAACAAGTGTGAATAAATGTGTTGAGGTTGAACACTTGGAAAAATCCATCGATCAGGGACATTGATGTATTCCCAAAACTGTCGATGGTGAGAGAACCTACCACTGATGACTGTAAGTCTCAAGGCACTCAAATGACTCTAGACTCCTATCCCAGAATAAATGATCTGAAGTCGATGGGATGGAATCCACTGGAAAGAGGGCATTAAGGCATCCCCCATCAACCAACACGAGGTACTCAGCAACGCTGTATAATGTGGAAGGACTCGAACAAGATGTGCACGAACCAGTAATAGTACCGGGAATGGCCGACTCAGGCTTCAACTTATTTCGAACAAGAGCATAAAGGCGAATGGTAACCGAATGTAGGTAGCATAGAATCGATATACAAAAATGGGACATCTCTGCGACACAGGAGGCATCAACAGAGGCTCCGTAGGGACTAGAAGCTTAACCAGTCGGTGGAGATAAACTCAGAGATACGAGTACAGCTCTTAAAGTCAAACTACTAACCCAACCAACGAATGTGATATATAGTGCTCTGTTCGAAGGTGACACGACTCGACTGCTACCAAAGATAATAGCTTTTCCTGTCCAGCTTTTTGGTTTTTTGATTTTTTTTTTTGGACTTTTTTCAGATATTTTGAAAAGCTTGAAAAAGAATAAAAGTGCTTTATAGTTACAAATCTAGGAGGATATGAGTTTCAAGTGGAAAACAAACTAGTTCCAAGCAGCGGAACATAACTATGCTCAATGCAAGGAGACATGTGCAGGATAATGACACTCGGGGGAAAGTCCCCTCTCGATAAAAACGGGGAATCAAGCTGCAAAAGATATATAAAAAGGCTCTGCTTGGCTAGACATGAGACCAGCTCGGGCTATATGGATGATAATCAAAGTCAGGAAAGCTGACATAAGGCTTAATAAGGCAAGAAAAACACATGATAATGAAATTACAACTTGATATATACAAGGGAGTCCAAGGGAAAAGGCTAACATAAAGGTCAAGAGGAGTATGAAGCTCTTGCTCAAAGTCATGGTGATATTATACAAAGGAATCCCACACCCTAAAGGAGAAATGTTTGCATGGGCACCAAATGCAACACCGTATCTAACTAGGGTACCCATGTATGGTAAAGCTCTACCATTCACAACATGTCACTTCTAAAAGTAGCAAGAAGGTTCTGTGACAAGATGGAATGGGTTCGTACCTAAGGTTAAAATGAAATGGTCATAAGGTTATGCAAAGTGTAGATGGATGTGAAACCTAACCTATATGCCAGTTTAGACATAATACCTATAGTAGGCATGAGCGGATCAAAGCCACAGTCATACTGCACTCAAAATGGACTCCTACAACATCAAATTAGTTCAAATGGTCCAAAATGGTTAAAACTATAGAAAGTGGGTAAAAATTTCAAAAATTTTCTATAAATAGTAAAAAATTTAAAATTTCTTATATCATTTGAAATTTTTACCCAACATAGTGCATTTGAGCTTAGAACTTTAGAAGCGAATTCCAGGAGCATCGTCCAGCGGAATCTCTCCCCGTTTGATCCAAGTGGATTCTCATGCCCTCCTCCTTCATTTTCATGTAATTTTTTTCAACTTTCATGGTCTATTTCATTTTTTGAGCCATCCATAATTGTGCATTTCGGCCCACGTAGAAATTAGGCCTTTTTTTGCGTTTAGGGCTCACCATACGCAAAAAATACATCGAAAGTCGTGTACATACGCGGCTGTTTTGAGAACAGTCACGTACAAGGCCGCAAACAAGGTTTTCAAAGGAAAAAATTGATCAAAACTTTGGTTTTTTGTGTAGGATGGTGCTAGAGTGAAGGGAAAGAGAGCATGGTGATGTGGAAGAAGCCGTGCAAGGTGATCTCATGGCCCAACAAGCATTACGGGAATGTGGTTTATACAAGTTTTGGTGTCTTGGCAGCTTGAGGTCCAAACCAAGACTACTCCATCTACTGGTGGACTACTGGGATCCAGAATCTGAGAAATTTTAGATAGATGGGATGTCGCTCAACATTAAGGTTGAGGACATATATTTTATCACTGGTTTGTCCCGATGAGGAGAGAGGTGAACCTCCGATCTCGTGGGCCAGGAGGCGGGATGACTATAGATGAGTACATAGCTGTGTACTTCTTTCCAAAGATGAAAAAGGTTGGGAGTCAAATCCCGACAAACTCTATCCATATTCTGGGGCTGAAGGCCATACTTTTGGCACTAGGCACGATTGCAGGCTTGGCTTCACTCCACCAGGCCTCGCAGCCATTGATGTTCTATGCGGTAGAGTGTATGTGACCTACAGTGTATGACTAGAGTACGATGTTGTTGAGCAACATGAAACAATAGCTCAATGACTGCAAGATGGGCAGGGTGAGGAACTTTGGGTTCGGCAGTATACTGAGCACGTTTGTCTTTGAGCGGGTGCGAGGGATAAGCCTTAGAGTGGACATTGCTCCACATGGAGTTTGGGATCCAGCCCAACAATGCTGGGCGAATATCATGCGTAGACTTGGCAGAGGTAGGGTGGCTAAACCCTACCCAACAGACTTCTTTCCATGGTGGCGGAGACAGATCGTCGCCATAGATGACTACCCCTATGCAGGGATAGACTTCCGTGGAGGTCCGGATATGCTGCTACCATAAGGAGCAGCTTATGGTGACATAGGTAAAGAATCCCAAACCACTTTTTAAGTTTTGAATTATTTAATTTTTTTTTGTGCTTTTTGATATATTGACTCAAAATCCATATTTTTTGGTGTGACGACACATAGTGACAATCTGTCATGTATATGTAGATGTAGGACCAAGATGGCCAGAAGGCTTCCCTCATCATTGATGGAGAGGAAGAGGAGATGATATCATGGGTGCAGATGCTCCAAAGCATCCACACGAACTTTGTTCGCTTGACACACAGGGCACCCATGGCGCAAGTCGAGGACTTGCTTTAGGCCATGCAGTGTCAGGTGGTTGGTGTACCATGAGCATGGGTTCGACTCTTTCGATGGCTAGCTAGAGCCGTAGTGCTATATCATGATCAAAACCCCCCTCCACCTCAAGCTTAGAGACCTAAGTGTATTTGTTTTTGTATGTCCATGTATTATATGTTGGTGGTTCGAAAGCCCCAATTTTGTATATGACACTTATGTATTGTGATGTCACTTTTTGGATATTAATGAAAATTTTTTATGATGATCGATTTTATTTATATTTACATGTGTGTAAAATGTATGTTTGTGATATGTTTATGGTCTATGAAACAAATGCCAATCTAACACATAGTTAGCATATGAGTCAGGAACTTGATTAAAAATTCTTGGAACATGAATGTATGTTATATTCTCAAATTTCTGTTCTAGCAATCTAACACGTAAGAATCTTCGTAATAATGTCGGATCCCTAATATCATACAAGCCATTAAGCTGTGAAACCACTAACTGCGAATAAAGACGTACCTCAAGAGAAAGAGCACCATGTGAAATGGCATCATGCAATAACTCAATGACGACACTATATTCAACAACATTGTTTGAAGAGGGCTGTAAACATACGTCTCTTGAAGACAATACTTGACCCGTAGGAGTATAAATCACCCAAGCAGCTGAAGCTAAGTTTTGAGTGTGGCGGATAGCACCATCAGCGAATCCTATGTAAACGGAAGAC
This sequence comes from Pseudotsuga menziesii, assembly GCA_001517045.1. Taxonomy (NCBI): domain Eukaryota; kingdom Viridiplantae; phylum Streptophyta; class Pinopsida; order Pinales; family Pinaceae; genus Pseudotsuga; species Pseudotsuga menziesii. The sequence goes on from LPNX010374615.1 coordinate 645,320, forward strand.
TCCATAGACATCTTTCATAAGAAATGAAAGCTAATCAACAAACCCGATCACCATAAGAAAACCTAACTATGCAATGCAAAAATGTACAATAATATACAACAATCAGCCCTGGCTAAAGATCACGCATAGTATTTTTTGAGATAGATCCCATTTCTAGGCTCTGTTAAGGCTGTCCCTTCATAATCAACCAGCTCATAAGCGCCTTTCTCTAAGACTTGTTTAACCACGTAAGGACCATGCCACATGGGATTAAATTTCCCTTCCCCCAAGGGTTCCTTAGCTTAATCCCACAAAAGGACCAAGTCACCTTCATTAAACCTCCTTGGACGGACAAACTTATCATATTGGACCTTGACGTGATGCTTATTAACCTCTAGAGCCACTAAGGCATCTCGGCGCTGCTCATCAAGTTGCTCTAAGTGGACCAAATGCTCTTCCAATGCGGAAGTGTCAGGTTAAAGCTCTATAGCTAGATTCATAGAAGGGATTTCGCATTCAACCGGCAAAACTGAGTCCACCCCATGTATAAGCTGATATGGAGAGAAATCGATGGCAGTCTTAACTGCGGTTCTATAGGTCCACAAAGCAGGATACAACATAATATGCCAATTAGTCTTGCTTTGTTTGATGGTTCATTGGAGAATAGACTTAAGTGATTTGTTCATTGCTTCAACTTGTCCATTCGCCTGAGGGTAATACGAAGATTAATTATCTTGCTTATACCCGAACTTGGAAGCCAACTATTCCATCATTTTATTCTGAAAGTGCCTACCATGGTCAGTGAAAAGCTCTTTCAGAATGCCAAACCGGGTGATAATCTACTTGAAAATGAAATGCTCGACTGTCTCACCATCGAATTTGACTGTCGGCATAGCCTCTACCCATTTTGTGAAGTAATCGACAGGCCACAATAATGTGATTATGCCCCCCAACCGAAGCTGGATTGCAATCCATAAATTCAAGCCCCCACTTGGTGAAGGGACCGGAGGTGACAATATGATGTAACGGGGCTGGACGTGAGTGCATATTATGTGCAAACACCTGGCAAGGGTGGCACTTCTTGACCGCATTAACACAATCTTTGAAGATGGATGGCCAAAAATATCTCGCTCTCAAGATTTTTTGGGCTGTAGAAAGCCTAGATAAATGACCACCACACACCCCTCCATGGCAATCATTCAACACAACCTCAGCCTCCTCATGGGTTAAACAACAATGCAAAATGGAATCTACCCCACGGCGGTACAAAGTGTTATCCACTATAAGGTAGTTCTTAGCTACATGACTTAATCGTCGTCGCTCATCTTGTGAAAGGTGAGTAGGGACCTTCAATGTTTGAAAATATACAATGATATCCCCATACCAAGGGTCCAAAGTTGAGATAAGGAAAATATTTTCATCGACAAATGTATCCTCATAACCTTCCTCCTCCTCCAAACTTGGAAAATCGGATATAAGCTCTGCAAAGATTAATGACTTCTTCGATTTCGCCGAAACGAATTCGAGATCAAATTCTTGCAAAATGACAATCCATTTATTGTATTTTCTCCCAATCATCCTTCTAGTGAGGACGAACTGAAATGGATTGGTATGAGCTACGACCAAGGTTTGGTGAAGGAGAATGTAATTTCTTAAACGCTGAACCGCATGAACGGTAGCCAAGGCTAGTTTCTCCACATGGGAATAGCGAAGTTCCGCATCTATAAGGTTTCAGCTCAAATAATATATGGCATGCTCATGGAGCTCCTCATCCTCCTGAACCAAAACCATACCAACCGTCTCCATGGACGCGGCCACATAAATCAAGAAATCACGGCTATAGTTGGGTGGACTAAGCACGGGGACCATTGCTAAGGCTCTCTTAAGTGCATTAAAGGACTCCTGGGCTCACTCATCCCAGTAAAAAGGGGTGTCCTTCTTCAAAATAAGCATAAAGCCTTTAGTCAAATTGGCAAAATTAACCACGAATCTACACAAGAATTTCGCCATGCCTTGCAAACACTGAAGATGTCTAATATTACGCGGGGGAAAAAATTGGATTATTGCCTCAACCTTTAAGGGATTGACTCTTATACCCTCCTTGGATACAATGAATCCTAGCAAGTGACCAACAGTCATGCAAAAGATGCACTTATGAGGATTTAAATGAACTTGGTAATGATAGCATATTCCGAACACTAATATCAAATGATATGGATGACGCACTCTTAAACAAGAGTGAGCAGTGAGATCATCCAAATATAAATCGATAATATTTTTAAGATCGCGAAATATTAAGGTCATAGCCTGCTAAAATGTAGCTCCGGCGTTTTTAAGGCCGAAGGGCATCTTCCGATATGCAAAAGTACCCCAAGGACAAATAAATGTAGTCTTATGTTGATCCTCGGGCTTAATCTGAATCTGATTGTATCCAGCAAAACCGTCCATAAAGGAAAATACCTCACTCCCGGCACAATCATCCAAAATCTAATCAATAAATGGTGTGAGGAAATTATCCTTAGGACAGGCACGATTTAAGTCACGGAAATCAGTGCATATACGGATCGCTCCCTGCTTCTTATCCACCGGAACGGGGTTTGAAACCCACTCCGTCAAGGGAATGGGATAGATAAAACCAGCTTTCAATAGTTTCTCTATCTCATCCTTAATGGCGGGTGCTTTTCTAGGATTCACTGCACGCAAATGTTGGCGAACCAGTTTTGCATTTGGATACATTTTGATCTCATGTTCAACAATACGAGGGTTGATACCTGGCATTTCTTCGTATGACCAAGAGAAAATGTCGCGAAACTCTTTAAACAACTCGGTACACTCCTTGATCTCATCGAGGGAACAACCCACCCCAATGTAGACATTCTCAATTTTGCCAGGATCGCGAGAAATATTGATAGGAATGGTTGGTGATAAATTAGCCATGTTTCCATCAGCCATCTGACCAGGAGAACTTAATAGAACCATGATACTACCAATCTTCTCACTAAGAATCTCCCTAAAGTCATCACACTCCATACGATCGAGCTTAGGAAGAAAATATGATCGATGATGCAACTCTTCCCAAGGTTGCTCAACCCCAGACATGGCCTCAAGAATAGCTTCATCCGGTGGAAAAAAATCATCGAGGCAATCATGTGAGTGAGATGACTCTACTGCCCATGTAAGCAGCACATACGGGTCCTCCTCCTCTGTCTGTGAAGAGGAAGGACTAGGCTCTGCAACCTGATCAAGATTTTCTTGATACACCACCATTTTTGCAGGCAACGGGACGTTAGTCTCAACGGGCACACTCAAAGTACTCGATGAAGGAAGAATCCAAGGATATTTCATGTGGGTAGTGCGAAAAGACACCGAATTCAATGAGGATGAAGCCCCACCAAAACTAGACCCAATCATAAGAATGGGCGTAGAAAAACTAAAGGTTCCCATAAGAGAAGGATACATACCTACACCCACACTCCCAGTTGTCGGTTGAGAATGATCGATAATCGGGATAGAAGCTCCTGATGATGCATTGAAACTCAGATTATGGAATGACTTATGATCAATCGTAACAATCTTCCCGTTAGACGGAAAACAAATCACTCGAAAGAGGGAAGAAGCTACGACTTGCATACTATACATCCAATTCCTACCCAGTAAAAGATTGTAGTCAAGGGGCACATCAACCACCTCGACCTCGATCGTGACGTCTTCCCTCCTAATTGGACCTCTAGATAAGGAAGAATCCTGTGCGGCAAAATGATCTACCATTGAAAGCTGTCAACATAGTAGCGGATTGAGACAACTTGGGAGAACCCAAACCCTTCCAACATGACAAAGACATCATGGAAGCAACAACACCTTCATCAATGACAGTACGCTTGACGGTGTTGTTAAGAAACTCTAAATAAATCAAAATAGACACGTAGTAAGGCAAGCGATGTTGTACTCCCATGGTTTCAAATTTGATCATAGTAGAAGAGTTATCGTCACTAACCCCAAGAGCAGGCAACAAGGCTTTCCTTTGCGGAGGACAAGTCTGAAGCACTTCTAATGTGGACATCGCACAAGGAGTTTGGCCCAAATCCTTGATAACTAAATAGTTCTAGGCGGCTCAGGAATTAGGATTGTGCCCCAAAATCTTTAAGAATCCCTTAGGAATACGAGGTGGAGATTCAGGTTTATCCGTAGGATTTTCGATTCACAAAGGGCTCTCGGGTGGGGAAGGTTCTTTCGCAAGGTCTGGCTATGACAAACCATAATCTTTTGCATGAGTCACAACTTTAGCAGCATGCACCATGTTGATGCAACAATGACCACTAGCGACCTCCGGCAGGTTTTGATTTCCACCCAATGCACAACCAGGATCAATGGTCCTCGAGTTCATATTTTGATTGTTGGGTAAAGGATTAGTTAACACAGCTGGGCCCTGTGTTATGAACCTCAAGGCATCTTCCATACGAGGGCACAAGTGAGTGAGATGGTCGTCCTTACACAACTTGCAAGGAAACTTCACCTTACATTTAGATTGCTTGTCCCCCCCAGCATCAGTGTTCTTGTCATTATTATTAGCATTTTTGTTCTTGTTCCCACCCTTACGATTATTTTTTCCTTTTTTCTTATTCCTTCCAGGCTGCTAATTGCCTTTGGGGTTCGACGATTTCACGAAAAGTACATTCGTCGATTGGGTAGGTTGAGATGAAGTCGTAGCTTGTCTCGACACAGACTAGTTAATTGACAATTAGCTCACTTGTTTCACAACCAAGTCCGCAGGTTTGGTACTTGTACATCCCACAATACCATCGGCATGTGGCCCAGGCTTGACCTTGGGGTCTAAATTGGACCTAGGAGCATTGGGTATAATCTCATACAAAATTCTGGATTGAGCATAGATCAAATCCAACTCTTGTGCCCTAAAAATAGCTTGTTCCTCGTTTTGAACTCCGGATGTAGAAACATCCTTTTCTATGTAAGGTAATAAATATTTGAGGAACCATTCAAGAAGAAACTCTGGTGGTATAAAATCTTTGATTAACCGTTTTCATCTACGCCACTCTTGAATATGATCCGAAATGTGTGTGGCTTTATCTTGCCTGAAGGTCGACAAGAGTTCGGTACCGACGTCGTAACATACGTGTAGCTGGAAATGATTAAGGAAAGTAAGCGCAAGATCATCAAATTTAGTATAAGCCCCCACGACAACTCTATATACCATTTCACTGCAGGACCCGTTAGGGTGCGTTGAAATAGCCTCAAATGAATGGAATCGTCATGTAAGGAATTAGAAGAGCACCAAAGGTGGAAGGTGGTGACATGCTCACCAGGATCTTCACCAGCCTTACCTTCGAACTTGGGAATGTCCGAAGGAATCTTGTTAGGGACAACCGGCCATGCCAAGTTATGTGACACAGGATCGTTCATCAATCTCGACAAGTCAGGTAAGTTCAAAGTTGCAAAGAAAGGGAGCCTAGGTTGAGCCAGTCGATTCCACTCTCCCTGGTAGTTTTGATCCGTGTAAGGTTGATTGCTATAAATACCATGGCCTTGGCCATAATAACCTCCTCCCATTTGACCCATGTAGGGTTGCATGGAAGCATTATGATGTGGGTTGCCTTGATTAAGAGGCACTACAAATCCATAATTAGAAGAGTAAGCAAGTTGTTGATACCCGTACCCATAAGGTTGGTAGTTTTGTCCATAATGTGGTCCATAAGAATGTCCATGAGAAGATCCATAAGGTGTTCCATGGGATGTACCATGAGAAGGTCCATATTTTGGTATATGGGAATCTCCACGAGGCAGAACATGAGACGATCCAGAAACAGGTACATGACCTGTTGACACAATAGGAGGTACTCGGCTCTGAGATGCAACTGTGTTAGTAGTCGCAGAATGAACATGGCTAGTAGCAACATTTTGGCTTGAAGGCCCACGTGAATTAAGGGAAGGATGAGTCGTTAAAAACTCATTTGAAGGAACGGGGTTTGAGGACGAAGGGTCATGTGAAGGAATGTAAGTGGTGTTCCCAATTTTCACTCATTTCGGTCCTGGTATTTGAATAGGATTACTAACACTAGGCCTAGGAGGAGCATGTGAAAAATCCACCACCACCGGGATGGAAGGTGCAATGTGACTAGTGCCCCCAAACCTTTCCTCATGGAAAAGAGTGGGAGTGCCCCTAGGCGTAGTTCCAGGGTCAAATTCTGACTTGACATGATATGTCGGATCGGACTCAGGAATATCAGGTATGTCATATCTAACATTACTCGATCTTGTGGGTTCATAGTGAGTTTTGTCTCCCGAAAACCAATACCGGTGACCTATGAATGAGGGATCATAACCAGATCATGAAGGTTGTTCATGTACAGGATCATATGTGCTAGTAGGATCTTCCTCCCCAACCTCGTGAGGTGGAGAAGAAAAATCTGTAATCTCATCTTCATGATCTCCCATGGTGTGTGAATCAAAGTGAGAAGTAGTTCGCCCAGACTGTCTGGTTCTCTCTCCCAAAGGAGGAGGAGACATGGAAGGCGGAAGTCCTTCTAAATGACGAGAATGGCAGGGTGTCGTGCTCGAATCCACAATGAATCAAAAAATAAAAAGACTCGATATAATTACGTAAACCCTAGGCAAACTAGCATGCACAGAGCATACACCTAACAATGTAAAGCCAAATCATAAGCAAACCAAGGGCAGGATATGTGAGCTCCCAAATGAAGCAAGTATGTCTTGCCTAGGGGAGGCTTGAGACTCAAATACACAATAAGCAGAGGTTCGTAACCAATTATAGTGGCCCTCAGCTTCAATGTATATAGCGACTGTGCTGTATGACCCCTACCTGGCCAGGACACCTACAGAATAACCTCTGCAAATACCCCCTCAATAACCTAGGTAAGGAAACTAAGGTCACCTCGATATAATCAATGCTCAAGCGGACAGTCGCAGATGGGATTGACCTTATGGGCAGGGTAGAAAAGCCTAAAACTCTCGAAAGAGCCCCCAAATACGAATACAATCCTGGAAATATCTCTGGTGCTATTCAGTTACAACCACGGGTCATCCCAATCATAATCGCTCACACTGCCTCATGCTTAACTCCCTTGTAAGAGGAGGATCATGAGAAACACTAATTATATAAAGGATTTCACACTCTCACCCGGATAGACACCTAATTGTTTTGTTTAGTGGTCTTGGAGAATTGACTCACAATGAACTATTCCAAGACCCTAAAACCTAGACTTGTTGGTGCACCCTAAAAAAAAGGAGTGTAATTCATTTTATTATGCATTGATTTTAATTGGATTTATTACTCAAAGGGTAAATGGTCATGCAACTAATGATGTTATGACACAACAAAAAGTAAAATGCACACCTAACAATCAATGCAAATGCACTGTGTCGAATGAAAAACAGGGTATGCTACTACGTGAAGTGCAAAATTTTCCCTTCAAATGTATATGTAATAATTTCCTATATGAAAATCTGACTAATATTCACCAAGCAAACCTAATGCAAGTACCATGCTAATGCAAAATGCAAACAATGCATAACAATGCAAAAAAGCAAAATGTTTTTGTATTTTTGAATTAAATGATATAAAAAGCAAAAGTATGACTCTACAACCGTCATAATCTGCAAGCACTCACAAATAGCAGCCAAGCAAAGCACCAAGGTAAAAGAGACCTAATGCACTGATCCCAAAACAAAAAATAGAAAATGAAATGACAAGAACATTTTAAAAAATCAAATAAAAAAGAGTTTTTGGTCAAAAACATAGGGGAGATACAGATTCCAAAAGCATCAAAGAAGACTCAGCAATCACCCAAACTCACCCAGCAACACTTAATCTTCCCAAAAAAGCAAAAAAAGCAGGGCATACGCAACTGTTCTCAGTAAACCTGCGGACATACATGACTATTCCCGGAAAACCCGTGTGTACATGCGACTGTGAAAGCAAAACCCGTGTATAGGAAGAAAAAGATAGAAAAATAAGGTAAATGGACAAACTGAGACAAAATTTACTTCTCCAGGATAGTACTGGGTAATCATGCCTCCAGACCCGACACAGAAATAGAGAAATCAGAGCAATAGAAGCACATTGAATGTCGAAAACCCCCAAAGAAAAACAACTAGGAACATCCCCGGTATGGTCATGAATTCTATTACGGAGAAAACTTCCTATGGCTTGGGGTGTACCACAATAGACAGAGAAACCGCAGAAATCAATCCCTTCCCAATATGCAAGAGAAACACAACATCTAACACTAAAGGATCTCGAAACATACCTTATTCTGGACGGTTGTAGTAGATCCCCGTTGAGCTTTTTCCAATACCGCTTGCTTTAGCAATTTACTCTCAACAACAGTAAAGAAGGCAAGCATGCTATATGATATAGTGTTAGGCCTACTCTAGCATATATAATCAATGATACATAAGCAATTAAACACATCCATGGATTCAATATTCATTTAAATGCACATCATTGGACATGAAAAGATATTTCTATTAAGTAAATCAGAGATGACATAAGTGACAACCTCTGTCGGCATGTCTGCGAACCAGAGAAACTGAGTCCTCCACCTGGGCCTTCGCCACCTCAATCCTCCATCTCTCGATAGCAAGCTCACAAGCAAAGGCAATCTTGGGAAGAACACAAAGTGCTCCAAGGGACAAAGGGATGCAGACTCAAGTATAAGCAAGCTACGACAATAATGGACTATAGTTTTCTTGCTCTTCAATTCCTCCTTCTTCAATGTATCCAAAGGGTTCCTTATATAGTGCTTCAATGGGGTAATGGAAGGTCAAATCCGAGCGATCTAGAGGCATATGGAAGGCCAAGAGACAAGTGACTCGGATCCACATCAAGGAAAACTCCAAAAATATTTGGCCTTTTGCACACATCCCAATGTACATGGGTTTAAGGGTAATATCCATGTATATACACGAGAAAGGGATTAAAAGTCATGTACAACAAATAATGAGTGTTTTTAGGGATGATCTTGGAAACATCAAAGGTACAAAAATAGTCCATGGGGTCCAAAGAGTCTGTAAAGGGACAGGGAAGGCCATAAAAGTGTGGTCAACCATGTGTGGTAAAATCAGCTGTAACAATATGTATATGTCAAAACTTTTGAAAGAATATATCAACCAAGAAATGCTTGGAACATTAATGCCACACCAAAGGTATGTGTGTGATATTCATTTTATGCACCATGATATGATGAATGACGAGACATTGGATGAAAAGTTATATCCGAGGTGAATCTTTGTGTGATAAATGTGCCAAAAGGATTATTGCTAAGAGCATTGGTAATGTTTTAATTAGTATATATTTTAGAGCATGTGAGAATTTTTTTAATTATTCATATGTTATGTTAGTTCAATATGACTATTTATGTTGAGAAAACAAAGAGGAAATGATTAAGAATACTTTAAAAAAAAATTAAGTATTGTGTGGATGTCAATGTTAATGTGGCAAAGATATGTGCCAAGTAATGAAAATGCATGAATGATTTGTTTTAGATTATGGATGTTATACATGTCATGTATGATTGACAAATGATGCAGGTATATCTTTGAGGATAAATCTAATTTGTAAAAAGTTATTATGGACAACAACAACAGTATGTTACAAAAGCAATTGCTCTCTATGTTCTCTAGATTTCAAAAGAATCATATCTATGCATATGTTTGGGATAAAACATGGAAATAGTTTGTTGCGTTTGTGTCAACCACAAATTATAAAATATAAGGAGCATTAAAGACATTCTAAAGAATTTCCAAAGCAAGCAAATATAGTTGGATCCCGATAGTCGCAAGGGAAAGTGTACATTGAATATGAAAGCTTGAAAGGTACCAACATCGAGGATAGTGTACTTTTAATGGGGGAGTATGTAACATCCCCTGTAAAAGCATTGTAATTAATGTTATTTACTTTCCTAAGTTGTGAATTGCTTTGGTATACTTAGGAGACTGAGGGCTTGAATAGCCTGAAAAATTGGGGCATGAATCCACAAAGGAGATAGTGAATGGTTGGGAAGCCATGACGATCTATGTTTTGGATGGCATATGTCATCTTGGAAACTTATGCATTGGACTAAGGAGTGAACCATTAATGTTCACTTAAGAACCTAAGTTTATAGGTTTTGTTCTAAGTAAGGATGATTGGTTGTCGCAATAAACTAGTGAGATCTATTAACTTTTTATTAGTATAAACTGACAATTATAGTAAATGATTATTCTAATAGTAGTGTCACATTATTTTCACCAAGGGTGTCATTGAATTTACATTAGCTATTCTAAGGAACAAATATAAGAACTAGTGTTATTTATAAAACACTATTATTTGTACATTCATTAAATATTTATAAGGAAAAGGTTCGTGGTATAAATATAAACCCATGAATTTATTCATAGGATCGATAAAACCAAAGGAAGAAATATTTAATAATAAACAAGTGGAATAAGCAACGCAGTTGCTTAGTACCTGCCACTTATGTAAGAAACAATGTAAAGTAAATTAGCATCGGACATCATTCATGGTCATTTACAACTCCATGAGTGATTTAGGCGTTAAGTATCCCTTCGTAGTCTTATGAGAAATTTTTGGTAGACATGAAATACCTAGCACTAGACACTACCATCCATAGCCTCATAAGCGATTTAAGGCATACATAGCCCTTCATAGTCACGAGAACTATTTTTTATAAGCATTATGCACCCAACAATAAAGTAGTAAGTGATATATTGATTGAGATGTATATAATTTACGCAATGTAGTGGACCATTCATAACTCAAGAGTCATTTAAGGCTTACACCTACCTTTATAATCTCAAGCGTGACTCAAGGTCTACATAGTCTGTCATACTTCCATGAGTTATTTTTGGTAAATATTATGCACTAGTAGAAGAATAATAAATGTTGCATAATTTGAAATATACATTATGGATGTGGTGAAGTATGTTACTTCATGAAATGTAAAAATTAATAAATAAGCATTATAATACTAAAAACCATAATGCAAAACTATTATTGAATATTTAACTTTTAAAATTATTTTTCATATTTAATATTATATTATGTAAAACAACAAAAAAAATTAATTACTCAAAAATATAAACTAATTATTATCTCAAAATTTAGATTTTTATTTATTTATTTATAATATCCAATTTAGTATTTAAATTTTAAATGACTTTTATAAAAAAACTTTAAAATAAAAACACTTGCCTAATTAATGAGGAGGTGGATTAATTGACCCATACTAAATGTTGATGTCATCATTGCCATGTGTCAAGTGAAAACCAGATACCAAACTCCAAGAATGACATCACTTCTGATGGCCAATCAAAAGTTTACAAAATAGCAAATACAAATATTTTTATTAAAATTTAAAATATTTTTTTGCAAGCTCTAAAGTTTAACTTTAGAAAACAGATTTTAATTTTTTGCGGCAACTAATAGAAGGTCAAAGGTTCAGTTGACTAGCAACCAATTACTATATACCTGCGGCGGCAGGTATAATAACATAAATATGGAAAATATTTTGAATCTATAGTTAAAACATTTCAAAAAAATAACTAAAAAGTCGTTACCTAATTTATCATATATTAAATTATAACTAACTTATATAAAAATATATATATATATATGATGATGATGACAAAGTGATTTTCATCCTCAACTCTCAAGCCTCATACATATGACAAACCCTTTCCGAACATAGAGTTTTACTAATAAAGCAAAGTCTTGTTTAACTATGGAGTTCATGGGAATTTGTTTTTCATCCCTTTCAGTCCATGGAGTTTTACTAATAGACCAAAGTCTTGTTTAGCTATAAAGTTTATGAGAGTTCATTTTAATCTTGGCTATATTAATTTTCTTCAGTAACCTACTTACTACCAAAAGATACTTCTCACTTAGAAGTAATAATATTTTTGATATTATCAATGTTTTGCAAAGTGTGGTTTTCTTCAATGCTCTAATGGTTTGTCCAAGACATGGTATCTTTACACCAGCATTATAGCTGCTTTTAACTTGAGTTTAAAGCAATTTTAGGAAGTCTCTCATTTCCCATGTTATATATCTTATGCTTTTACCTCAGGTATTTAGTCATAGCCATATCTTTATGGGGAAAAGGCTTACTTTTTTAAGGAGAATAGGAGAAAGCTTTTGTATTTGATGCCTTGGCTCTCTAGTAGTTAATTTAGGACGGTGGTGATAATAGAAAACCATTTAAAAAAAATGAAGACGATGTTTATGAAATGAATAGAGTTGAAAGATAGGTGGATATACTGAAAAGTAAAAGTATGAGAGACGGTAGATGCTTCAACAAAACGAGCTGGTAAAATTAAAATAGAGCAATTATATATATATATATATGTCATCCTTGTCTTATTAAATATAAAAAACAACCCATCCATTATCATTAATGCTTGGCACAAAGATTCATCTAGGTGTCAATGTGACAGCCATGAAGAATGAGTCCTTCCCATCACCGGATCATTTACAGAATCGTGATGAGCCTTTCAACTGATTGTGCAACTTTACAACTTCGCAAAATACCGTATGAATATGTTTATATGAATATATGAATATGATTGCCAGCTAATGCCATTACTGCAGTTTAATAAGACCAAAATATGCCCCGCCTTTGCCTTTGGCCATGAGATGGGCATGATTTCCCTGCTCAACGACGCTCCCTTTCTCAATAACGATTATGCTGTCCAAATTCTGAACTGAGGTCAATCGATGAGCTACAGCAACAGTCGTTCTTCCCACCATTACTCGATCTATTGCTTCTTGAAACACCCTGTCGGAATGAGCATCCAATGCACTAGTTGCCTCGTCCAATAGCAAGATGCTTGGATTCTTTATAATTGCCCTTGCTATCGCTATTCTTTGCTTCTGTCCCCCGGACAACTGCGTTCCCCTGCTCCCTGCATTGGTTTCGTATCCATCCTTCAAGCACCTGAAACATATATTCACAATGCGTACCATTCATTAATAACAATTACTTAATAGACAAGCTTACAGAATGATTGTAGTTAACGATTTATTTCAGTAAACTTACGAAATGAATTCATGGGCATTCGCAGCCTTGGCAGCTTCTATTATCTCTGCCTCAGTTGCGTTCTCTTTACCATACGAAATGTTGTCCCGGATGCTCCAAGCAAAAAGAGTTGGCTCCTGCCCTACAAGAGCTATGTGTTCTCGCAGAGATCGCAAATTGAAACTCCTTATGTCTTTTCCATCTATGAGTACCTTTCCTTTCAGCAGATCATAGAATCTTTCTATCAGTCCAATGATGGTGGCCGACTTACCACACCCGCTCTTTCCCACCAGCACCACGCTGCTCCCTGCAATGATTTTAAGAGAGAAATTTCTCAAGATCATGGCATCTGGACGAGCTGGATAAGCAAAGTCCACACTCTTCAGCGTTACAGTGCCTTGAACTTTTCAGGGTTAACCCCATTAGGGTCCTCTGGGTTTATAAGGCTATTTCTGTCCAAAATTTCAAACACAGCCGTTACAGCATCAGACCCTTTGGCCAGGTCCGAAGTCATACTTCCAGCATCGGCTATCATTCGGCCCAATCGACCAAAAATAAAATGGTTCAATAAAAAAGCATGGAACTTGATCAGGCCATGCACTATAAGCCTCCCTCCGTACCAAAACTCAAAAGGCCAGTAGCATATTTCAAGGAACTTTGAAGTTCCCAGGGCCAATCCTGCGTACCATGACTGTTTATTGTTCTCCCTCCGTGGGCCTGCCTGTGTGGATTCAAAATAGCGAATAATTTTTTCTTGAGAGCAAAAGGCCGCTATGGTTCTATGATGCGTGACACATTTGAAGGCCGCTTGGCTACCTTCATTCTGGGCTTTAATAGACTTACCTGAAATGCTTTTAAGAAGAACGTTTCGAGTGTAGAAGCAGAGAACCATCAGCGGCTGAACAACGATCAACACAATAGCAAGTCACCACGCTACCACCATTCCTAGAGTCATGGTGATAATTACTCCAGAGAGACACTCCACTAGAAGTGAAACACGATCCCCTACCAAGGATCTTACCTGCATATATATGTGACATTAACAATGTTAAACGATAAAACGAATATTAATAAGCAGATTCGATTAAAAAAAATTCTATGGAACTTTGATAGAATCCTTACCACGTTAGCTTCCTTGGCCAGCTTTGAGCAAACAGCTCCACTAGAATTTTGGTCGAGATCGAACCACCCAACTTCGAATGTAAGAATTTTTGAAAGCATTCTTTGGCGGATCCTTTTTGCTAGAAACTCACCCACCACTGCGAAGTTATAGTGCTGAACCAAATTCACTGCAAAAACATGCACTGCGAGGGCTATAAAAAGAATACACTACAAGCCGACTTTAGATCTGATCTGGTCTCTGTCTTTTAGAAAGAGCGCAGAAATCATGCTTGCCACAGTGACGGAATACGCTATTTGAGTTGCCGCATATCCAAAAGCGCCTACACAGCCCATCAAAGTATTCTTCCATTCTGGAGCATTCAATGCAAGCAACCTCCTGATGTCATCATTGCCATGTGTCAAGTGAAAACCAGATACCAAACTCCAAGAATGACATCATTTCTGATTGGCCAATTAGAAGTTTACAAAATAGCAAATAGAAATATTTTTATTAAAATTTAAAATATTTTTTTGCAAACTCTAAAGTTTAACTTTAAGATTTTGATTTTTTTGGTGGTAGCAACTAATAGAAGGTCAAAGGTGGTTGACTAGCAACCGATTACTATATACCTACTGTGGCAGGTATAATAACATAAATATTTTTAAAAATTTCTCTTAATGCCTTGGCCACACTCTTATGATCCACTCTAATGTAGGATACTATCTTTATTTTATAACACTTAATGATTAAAAAATATGAGCCACACTCCTATGATCCACTATAATGTAGAATAATATATTTATTTTATAACATTTAATGGTTATATGAATTAACACTTAAAGACAACCTAAACATTTTAAATATCAAAGTGACATAAGCATCCACTCCTAGTTCTAATGTGTACAATAATATAAATTTTTCATAGCTTAATATTAGCACTAAATAAGTTATTAACACTAAGTTATATATGCCTTGTAAATTCATGTATATATAAATGTTTAAGAAAATATAAATCAACATTTTAATATGTACAATAATATAAATTTTTCATAACTTAATATTTACACTAAATTATGTATGCTTTGTAAATTCATATATATATGTAAATATTAAAAAAAATATTAATCAACATTTTAAAAATACATAATTCATTTCAATAATTAAATCTTAATTTCAAAATTATATAAATATTTACTTTTAAAATTGTATATGTATAATGCTATTATTTTTTGGTGTGCCATTAAAAATAGCATAAATCTTTTAAAATCCATTATTAATACCAAAACCACATAAACATATACTCCTAAATTATATCATTTAGATATCATATTTGAATTCACACATTAAAAATGGCATGAATCTTTTAAAATTCGTTATTAGTGCTAAAGCCACATACTCCTAAATTATATTGTTATAACAATATCATTATTTTATCAATTCAATAGAATCATGGATGCATATTTTATCTATACATTGTTAAATATTAAAAAAATAAGAAATCATTTAAAAATAAACTATATATATTTTAACTAATATTTAATTTTCACTATATTTTTTATTTACACATTAATAATCGCTACATTATTACATTAATTTTTTAAAATAGGCTATTAATACTAAAGTCAAATAAACTTATATTCTTAAATTATATTGTTATAATATATCATTATTTTTTAACTTAATATTCATATTTATTTATTTGTACATATTTTAATTATACATTTAAATATTAAAAAATATATATTATAAAATGTACGGAAAACCAACCACAAAACTATGATGATCGAGTAAGAACAAGTTGGGACAATTTTTAAAAAAAATGGTGAACATATCTAATGCAATTTTGAATGGGCGATTGCTAAGATAACATATGTAATAAAAAAGGGAATGTGAGTGCAACATATTTAAGATAATTTGCAATGCTTAAGGTCACTACGTATGAGTGTTTTCCTACTATTAGTTGTATAATTTTAGTTGTAAACAAGTTTAAATAGTTGTATAATTTTAGTTGTAAACAAGTTTATAATATTTAAATTATATTTTATAATAATAAAAGATTAAAGTCATAAATTATTTAATTTTCTTTAAATTATTATTTTTATGAAAAAAAATGTTAAAAATAATTGCCCTTACAATTATAGTATGTTTATAATTACAATGATATGATATAAATACTTTCTAACTTGCTTGCTCTTTTGGTACGTGAAAGAACTTCCAAATGTTTGTGAAGATTGATGTAGTGGAAAATTTTTAATATCTAGGTTAAGGATTGAGATTGGTTGAGTGGAAAATTTTAATATCCAGGTTAAGGATTGAGATAGGATGTTTACAACATTAGTGAAAATTAGTCAAACCCACTTTTTTTTAGGGTATATAAGTAGTTAAAATCACTAGAGGATGACACTTTACCAACTAAAACACTTAACATGGTTAGATTTAAATGTAGCTTTCCAGGAGCATAGGGTTTTGATCTTGGGCAGTCAAACAAACTAAACCCCTTTTATTGATGAACTAAAGGAAATGCTTAAAGATTTATAGATAACAGGTTTAGAGATTTAGATACAACATTAGTGAATAGTAGAATAGAACATTTTAACACCGGCTACAACATTAGTAAATAGTCGAATAGAACATTTTAACACCGGGGTTAGTGATTGGAATGCGATGTTTAGTGTATTATATTATAGTTATTCAATATCCATATCATTTAGCGTTTGATTGCCGTTACATAATTTATGGATTACATTAAGTTTGGATTAATTGTGTCATTATATCCGTTATTACATTTAGCGGTGTTTGTCAGTTACATAATTTATGGTTTATATTAAGTTTACTAATGGCTCACAAACTTACGTGCATCTTACAATCTCAGCATCAATGGATTACTTGGATCCACTATACTCCTCGAGTCCTCCGGTTCAATTTCTTCGTTCCATGGTTTCATTTAACATCTGAGCTGAGATCAGGAACAAGTCATGTTTTCGTCACTATTTCTGAATTGATTTTTAGAATCGTGGAGGTAAATAACACGTAATTAATCTACATTTTCCTGCAATCAGTGATCTAATCCGATAGCAACATATAGAATGAGTGGCGTTCGAGGTCAGTGCTTTAACTACGTTGGAGCCCACGAGAAGACTAAAGCGTCTATTCTGCTACTGTAATTGCCAACTGGCATTTATCTCTCCTATAAAAATAACCTGATAGCATAGTGCAATTCGTGTATTGATATTCAGTTATATTGTTAATTTTGTGCATGGAATGGAGCACTAAGATGCTTAGCTTTAACTTACCCGCCATCAAACGCTGGGCTTGTTTTGTAGCAGCGATATGGCTGCAATCTATCAATGGCACCAACTTTGTGTTTTCTGATTACTCATCTGACTTGAAGAATATTATGGGGATCAATCAACTCCAGCTGAATAGTTTGGCGGTGGCCTCGGACCTCGGAAAAATTATGGGATGGACTTCAGGCCTGGCGTGCAGGTTTCTGCCAACATGGGCTGTTCTTGCCATTGGAATGAGCTTGGGAATGGTGGGTTATGGTGTCCAGTGGCTAATTCTGAGTGAAATCATTCACCCATTGGCTTTTTGGCAGGTACAGTTTTTCCAAATTTTACTTCATTTTGTTGTGCTTTATACAGATTGAGGGATGGATTTCTCATCTCTAATAGAGTTTAACGAATTGAAATAGAATTATAGGCTAATTACATGTTCCAAAATATTCTTATCATTTACTTTTACGAGCAGCGTTAACCGTGTTGACGATATATAATTTGTTATTTTGGAGTAACGCAGGTGTATATATTGTGTTTTTTGGCTGGAAATAGCATCTGCTGGTTCAATACAGTGAGCTTCAAGGCTGCCATTGAAAATTTCCCAAACGAGAGAGGAATGGCTTCTGGTTTAAGTACAAGCTTCGTAGGTGTCAGTCCCGTAATTTATACCTGTCTCTCTTCCATTCTGGACCCGAGAATTCCATCCCTGTACTTGCTTTTAAACTGCATAGTCCCTGTAATAGGGGGTGTAATCTCAGGAGTAATACTCCATGTCTCACAGTTAAAAACAGCGGCCATGCAAGAAAATGCAGATAAGAAATACATGGCTGTATGCACGTTGATTGCCCTTGCCACGGCTGTATATTCCATAGTTTTCGCGTTCTTGCCCCATGGGGGGCGCCAGATGGAAGGAGTCTACCTTGGTGTGATTATTATTCTGTTGATGGCCCTATATATATATCCTTCAAGATTTCCTTAAACAATATAAGGAATGAAATGAAGGTAAACTCGTACGCTACAATTTCAAAGCAGCAGAATCCTACGGTGGAGAATCCAACCAAGAACGAAAGCTGCAAGGTGGGTTTCATTCAAGTTGAAGAGAACAAAATCAATATTCAAAGCCCGGACAATATAGAAAACCCACTTCAAACTGTACAGAATTTCAATCATATAAAAAGCAGAAGATTCCAGTTGTTATCAGTTCCACCACTGGGAGAGGAGCACGGCATCCTACAGCTCTTGGGAAGTATTGATTTCTTCCATTCTGGAGAGCATTCAATGTAAGCAACCTCCTGATGTCATCATTGCCATGTGTCAAGTGAAAACCAGATACCAAACTCCAAGAATGACATTACTTCTGATGACTCCAAGAATGACATTACTTCTGATGGCCAATCAGAAGTTTACAAAATAGCAAATTCAAATATTTTTATTAAAATTTAAAATATTTTTTTTCAACCTGTAAAGTTTAACTTTAGAAAACTGATTTTGATTTTTTGATGGCAGCAAACTAATAGAAGGTTAAAGGTGGTTGACTAGCAACCGATTACTACTGTGGCAGGTATAATAATTAATTTAAAGAAAGGGGAAGTATGTAGACTCCCATACTAAAAGAAGTAGCTAAAGGATCTCATTAGGGTTCCCCTCAAGGAGGGGTCATTCGACCTCTTGGAGGGGAGCATGCTATTTATGGGGTTACAATATGAAGAGGAGGACGCCTTCTCTTGGGGAAAGGCATGCCGAGTGGAGCAAGAGATTGTGCTTGGAGAGGTGTTCACAAAAGAAAGATCAAAGTTGAAATCACATGCTGTGTGGATATCTTAATGAGATAAGTTTTATGTGGGATTTCTTTATTTTCATTGTTAGAACTTTGCAACCTATATATGCATAAGCTAAATATACATTGTAGGGATTTGAAAGCGCGATCATTATTGGGGAAAATCGACTCTAAATTTGTCTAAATTCATACCTGTATATACAGCGTGAAGCTTGTAGAATCTTTTACATATTTTGACCTCGTATTGTCCATCAAAACCGTATGCTTCTATGTATCCTTTGAGAGAATACGTATTCTTACGTGCTCTTGAGGACTTCTTTATTTCTGAATATTTGGACTGTCTGAGAATCTAGTAAGAGAAAAATTCAGTTTCAATAATAGAGAACTGATTGTGTTAAAAGTTCGATCTGAAAGAAGAGTGGGGGTTTCCACATATTGTTTGGGAAAATTGTTCTCATTTCTTTTGGAAACAAGGAAAAGATTGCATATGCATTCGTTTTCCTTTAGCCATGAGAACTCTAGGTAAGAATTTCATCTTACTCTTTTCTGGGTCTGGTCTTTTTCTTTAGAAAAGATTATCAAAATTTTCAATTGTCATTATTTACCCCAACATTATAAATATGCCAATGTATTCCCTTAATTTATCTTGCATAATAGGAAGAGAATCGACACTATGTTGTCTTTCTTTTATTTGCTGGTAAATATGATTTGGTAGCCCATGAATACTTTCACTGCTATGAGTAAGAAACCCCTTCCCTCTATAAAATTATCAATTCCACAAGATCTTCAGGGTAGATTGAACTTCACAATGAGAGAAGAATGACAGAGGTTGATTTTATAGTGAAAAATCCATAAACATTCAAAGTTAAATTATTCAGATAAGAGGGATAAATTTTGCAGCAATAATAGGACACAATACTCATTGAACTATATGAAATACATCCATGATACCAAAGAGGAATTTTGAATCCTCTAGGAGTGATTCAAATACACGACTCCATAATGACTCTAGACATGAATAACCTAGGAATAATCCCCGCTGAAGACTCACTAGTGCAACTGTGGACAAATGAAATAGCTGACAATCAGTTAAATGACGAAGGTAGGTGAGCAAAGGAACCCATCTCCTTAAATCATGCAAAAGGGATGCTAGTATAACTAAAAGTTAATTGAGTGTGTCCCATCGGAGCATAACTTAATATTGACTTGGGTGAAATGATGGTGGGACTCCCGTAACTGAGAGTGGTCTCCTAAAATATAGGGATTGGTCTCTGGAGCTCCTAGATTGATGCATAAGGGTGCATCAAGTTGGTAATGGACCCCAGATGATATCTCCATACACCAATGAAAATGATAATGACATCCTAAGCTAGTAAAGTGACATAATAGAATATGGTGGACAAGGGAGGATTATAATAATCCTAACAAAGATAGTAATGTGGAAGTTGGGTACGTTGCAAATGGTATCAGAGCATGTTCTCAACACCCATACCTAATGGACTTGCATACATACAAGTATATTGCGTACTCTATGAAGAGAATGCAGAATTTTGTGTTACTTATTGGCATGCATGTTATAGGAAGGATAAAGATTAATGTTATGACCGTCAAGGTACACAAATCGATTTTCCTATATTCATATGCTTGAATGCATATAAGCTAGATTGCATAAATTGAAATTCTTAAGTAAACGCATGAAGAGTGAAGTTTTGTCCAAAGATGGACAATGTGATATGTTTGATTTCATTAGATAGTAAATATTTGTGAATGAGAAAATGAATACATTACCATGCTAACAATAACTTAAATTGGTCTACCTATTATTGAAATATAGTAACTTCAAAGGATATTCTAAATGTATTTTACTGATGTAACCCAAGGGAGATGTTATTATTCCTCTGTCGGGATGTTACTATTGTAATTGGTGATCATAGAGTCATGAGGTAAAGCCTCCATTGTAATTCGGATCATTAGTACCCTAATGAATAATATAAAATATTATTATGAGTCTTCCTAGGTGAAGTCGTCCTAGAAATTTTGGTGGGGGCGCCTTGTTGAGGGTAAAAGTTAGTTGGCTTAATGTGTATAAATAGAAGAGTTGTGCTTCTTATTTGGAAACAGACTCACTCACTTGTGTAGTGCATAGAGAGAGAGAGAGAGAGAGAGAGAGAGAGAGAGAGAGAGTTCAGCAAGAAGGAGACTACATGTTTTGGGGTTATATCTTATACATATTATACAGAGGAAGTTTTGCTCGATTTTCTTTCACTTGAGGGTTTCCCGAGATAAATAATGTGTCTATCTTGTGATTTTGTTTCTTTCATTGATTATGCATATGCTACTGTTGTGAATTCGGATTGAACACTAATGATACCTAGTATAGCATATAAAATCTTAACATGGTATCAAAGCTAGATTGAATAGGACAACTTTCACAAGGTGAAACTCTCTCTCCTCCCTCTCCAGAAGAAATTAGGTTTTCTGCAAAATTTGGAATTTGGAAGATCTTCTTGCATAGAAATTTGCGCCTCCCTATAGCGCAACTATTGATCCCAGGATCGAAGTTTTTGGGTGGTTGAATCTTCAGGAAATCCAAACCCTAGTTTGTACCTGAACCAAAAAACTGCAAAAAACCAGAACCAGAAATTCTGCAAAGCTGCAACCTCGCAAGTAGGATTTAAAGGGTGAAGATTTGGGATCTCCAGAAATCAGTTGGACCAACAAAATCACCTCAGTTAAGCGCATATCCTGGTAAGGTCATCTTTTTATTTTGAGAAATTTCAATTTTTAGTGACCTATTGGACAGGATGGCCCTAAGCATTGAGCTTGAGGACAAATTGGAAGACATAGAAAACTTCCTAGCATGGAAGTATAGGATTGGTCTCATTCTCAGAGAGAATGTTCTTGAGAAGTACATCAAGGATGAAGTTGCAAAACCAACAGAAGTTGAATCTAAGGAGAAGTATGAACAAGAACTAATCAAGGAAATGAGGATCACTGCTTATTCTATCAAAGATCACTTGATCCCTCAAGTTTCATCTAAGAAGACACCAAAGCAGATGTATGATGCACTTTGCAGAATGTATGAGGGAAGGAACATCAACATGAAGATGAATCTTAGAGCTCAACTGAAAGGTACCAAGATGAGCAAAGGAGAATCAATTCAAGATTACTTCACAAAGTGGCTCCCAGTTCAGAGAGAAACTAAGTGCCATTGGAGACACCCTTGATGAGGATGAACTAGTTATGACTACTCTCAATGGTCTCACTAGACCTTGGGACTCAATCATATAGACTCTGTGTGCCAGAAAAGAAAGTATGAAGTTTGACATAGTATGGGAAGATTGCATTCAAGAAGAACCTAGAGTAGCTAATAGATAAGCTCTACTCAGAGAAGATGATCAGGCTCTAGCCATCCATACTAAAGGAAGAAAACAATCAAACTTAAAGAAGGGTAACCATAAACCTTCAAAGAAGAAGTTTCAAAAGAAAAAGAAGGATTACTCAAAGTATCAATGCTACAACTGTCATAAGATAGGACACCTTTCCAGAGAGTTTCCATCACCAAAGAAGAAGAAACAAGAGATGTCGTGCTCATCTATTTGATGATGAGGATGAGGAAGAAAGACCTTGAAAGAGACTAACAAAAGAAGAAGATGTAGATGAATATGTACTATTATATGCACTCTCTGGGTATGTAACACCTGGAGAAGATATATGTCTTATTGATAATGGTGCTTCAAAGCACATAACAGGGAAGAAACAAACTTTGTCAAGACTTGAAGAAAAGAACTATCCTTATAAGGTGTCATTGGGAGATGACTATCAATATCCCATCAAAGGTTTTGGTGAATCAAGCTATGAGATTGACTCTGGTACTGCCATGAAGATTAAGGAAGTACTGTATGTACTGGGTTTGAAAAAGAACTTACTTTCCATCTCACCTCTAGATAAGAAAGGATATAGAGTTGATTTTATAGACGGACAAGTGCTTATGTGGTCCAAAGGAAATACAGTGGAAGATGTTGTGGTCACTGGGGAAGAAGGAGGAATGTATAAACTCAAAGGAAATAGAGAGACAACCATTGTCCATGAGACTACCAACTCAAGTGAACTGTGGCATAGGAGGCTTGCTCACATCAACTACAAAGCATTGCCCTATGTGAGCAAGGTGGTAATCGGGTTACCAGATTTGAAGATTGATCACGAGGGAACTTGCAAAGGATATGCAAGAGGAAAGAACATAAGGAATACCTTTCTGAAAAAAGAAACAAAGACTAAAGGCACACTAGAACTAATTCATTCTGATGTATGTGGTCCTATGCCCTCCATAGCATTAAGTGGATATGAATATTATGTCACATTTATTGATGACTATTCAAGAAAGACATGGATATAATTCTTGAAGAACAAGAGTGAAGTGTTCAGAAAATTCAAGGAATTCAAAGCCTTGATAGAGAATCATTCAGAGAAAGAGAATCAAGACACTGAGATCAGATAATGGTGGAAGATACACTCATTAGAGAGAATTTGAGGTCAAAAATGGGCCTCCTAAGAGATGTACTACAAAAATATAAGATATATTAAAATATTATGAGTTAGGGGTTTTATGGGGTAGGTATATATGACAACTCACCTCCTACACTACTTTTTATGCACAATATAAATAACCATGGTTGAGTTACTTTTCTAAATTGACTATAAATAAAATTAATAAAATAACTCTACAATGATGTGACTAAAATTCATTGTAAATTCCCAAAAATTTATTGTCCTTTAGCATTTATTTGTCTTAAACTTGTAAATAAAATTAAATAAAAATGAATTTAATTTATATGCATAACTAACATATTTTTTCATATAAATATCATTCATGAATTTATTTTATTTTAAAAGTACAAGATTTAATATATATATATTAGTTTGACATTATGATATTAAATACAATTGAGTGAATNATGTCAAAGGAATTTGAAGCATTCTGTAAGGAGGCAGGAATCAAGAGGGAACTAACCACTCCCTATAATCCCCAATATAATGGTGTTGCAGAAAGAAAGAATAGAACCATTATGGAAGCAGTAAAGACCATGATTCATGACCAAGACCTCCCCATGCACCTGTGGGCTGAAGAAGCAAGAACAGTCGTATATGTGCAGAATAGATTATCTCATAGTGCTCTTAGACTCAACACTCCTGAAGAGATGTATACATGAAAGAAACCTGAAGTGATCCATCTCAATATATTTGGTTGTCCAGTATATGTACATATTCCAAAAGAGAAGAGAACCAAATTGGATCCTTTTGGAAAGAAGGGACTATTTTTTGGATACTGTGAAGTCTCCAAAGCCTCTGGGATATACATTTCAGGATTCCATCATATCGAGAGTAGTAGGGATGTAACATTTGATGAAGAGAAAACTCTTAAGAAATCTAGAAGGTGTCATCTTGAAGAAGTACATGAAGAGGATGTACCTCCCAGAATGGTAGAATTTGAACCCTCTCCTGAAATAGTAGTGTTAGCTCTCCAGGAAACTCTTCTAGGCTGAAACTCGAAGATGCCTGGTAACTTAATTTTATCTTAATGATTCACTCAAATGGATCAAGTCAGATGACTCAATCAAACCTCACTCACTCAAGACATGCATAAACAAAACCAGATTGACAAGGCTTTTAACTATCACTATTCAGAGAGTTGTAGATAAATGAATGTACGAAGAAGACTTAATTTACTAGAAGAAACATACACACAAAGTATATATGAATGGCCAGATGAACCAAGTAAAGTACTTGAAAATTCTAGTTTATGGATGCATTGACAAGTTGATAGTTATCAAACATCAGACAAACTGAATTAACATGAATTTGACATTCAGGTGCAAGTAATAGAATAGAGAAGAAGATGAAGATCTGAACAAGTAATGGCAAAAGAAGCTTGTATTACTGATCTCAAAATGAGAAGTTTGAGCTTACAAAGTATGAAAAAGTCTCCAAAAGTTGAACCCCTTACAATAATTCTTCAATGATCTCAAATAATCTTTACAAATCAGTTTCAATATCCTCAAAAGATGGATCTGATAACCTATTTTCCTATCTCAAATCCGAATTTGTGAGGTGGCTGGAAAATGTAGAAATTTCTTGAAATATGGTGCTCCGATATTGACCTATATCTCTCAAATAAAAGAATATTTTGGAAAAATGAGAGAGGGTTTTGTATAATGTTTTATTATGATAAACAACCTCTCTCAGTTATTTGAGATTCATTTTCCATTTCCCGACATATGTATTTAAAAAACATGTGTTAAACAGAGAAATTCTGAGATCTGAACATTAGGGCTCAGAGATGGATTCTATTCTCCAAATATGTGACACCTGTAGGAAAAATGAGAGAGGTTATTGTTTTTTGGTTTATTATGAGAAAAAACCTCTCTCATTTATTTTAGATTCATTTTAATTTTCTCGACATCTGTATTTCAAAAACATGTTTCAAATGGTGGAATTCTGAGATCCGAAATTTAAGGCTCAGAGATGGATTCGATTCTCCCAATATGTGACACCTACAGGAAAAAAAATATAGGTTATTGTTCTTTTACATGTCAGGAAAAAAATCCTTTGAGAATTTCTCAAAATGATATTCCAGTCTCCCAGGATCATCATTTGAAAATGATGCCTCAGCATAGTAAAAACGCCACATTCCTGAAAACGTTGCCTCATCTTGCAAGGGACGTTTGACTACCTTTATGAGATCTAAATTAAGATATGAAAGTACCATTGGAAATATGAGGATGTCTAGTTGTCAATCGACTATTTGAGCGTGTAAAACGACCTCTCCACCATTGAGAAAAACGATTTTTACCAAGACATGCTGACCGTTTCCAAGCTTCTACGCTTTTGGTGGCTAAAATAGCCCCGAATTTCGCATTTTAGCTACCAAAAGCTCTGATTTTGGTGGCTAATGAATAGTTTAAATGTACTTTTAAGACACTGAAACCTGATTTTTGACCTTTTTGAAGGATAAACCAAATGAAATGTTTTTCAAACTTTATTACATACCTAAAGCTCTAAAAAATTAGCCATAAAAAATTTAGAAATTTATTTTTCAATGAATTTCTATCACCTAAAATAAACAAACTTGACTATTTTAATTGAAGAGATAACAAGTAGCATCTGAAGATCATGATATTCTAGAACCTCGGAAACACCCTACTATGGATATCTCTCGAAAGATAAAACCTTCTTGGGTAAGAGAAATCATACAAGAAGCAAAGAGATATGGAGCTCCAGAAGGCTCCACAAGGAAAAGGAAAAGATCAAATCCATACTCGAGTTATGTAGCTTTGATGTGTGACCTTCTAGATCAAGAACCCACCAGCTATGAGTAATATGCATAGAAGAAAGAGTGGGTGGAATCAATGACGAAATAATATCATTTGATAATTAAGAATGATGTTTGGGATATAGTACCCAAACCAAAAAACAAGAGTGTGGTATCTTCGAAATGGATATTCAAGATAAAACATGCTGCTGATGGAAGTATTGAAAAGTACAAGGAAATATTTGTGGCTAGAGGATTCTCTTAGAAAGAGGGGATTGATTATGAAGACATTTTCTCCAGTAGCAAGGTACACTTCCATAAGAACCATCATGGCACTTGCCTCCATGATGAAGTGTGATTTACACCAGATGGATGTGAATACAACCTTCCTTAATGATGTGATTGAGGAAGAGGTTTACATCGAACGAACACAAGTATTTGAAGTCGAAGACAAAGTGAATCATGTATCTAGGTTGAAAAAGGCTTTGTATGGACTGAAGCAAGCTCCTAGAGCTTGGTATAGTAGAATATATAGCGTCTTGAATGGAAATGAGAAACAAATCACTGGTTGCAAGAAGAAGCCAGCTGAATAATTCAAGATGAAAGATCTTGGATTGATGCATTATTTCCTAGGGCTAGAAGTGTGGCAGAGTCCAGAAGGAATCTTTCTGAATCGAGGAAAGTATGCAGTAGAAATCTTGAAAAGATTTGATATGTTGGATTGTAAATCCATGGCCACACCCATGGACACCAACCTAAATTTGTTTCATGATGATACATCAGAGTTAGTGGATATGAATCAATACAGACAGATTATTGGGTCATTAATGTATCCAATGAACATAAGGCCAGATATATGTTTTTTTTGTGAACGCCTTAAGTCAGTATCTAGTTAAACCTATATGGCTTCACTTGATAGTTGCAAAGCATGTGATGAGGTACCTAAAAGGTACGATAGACTTGGTACTTTGCTATGGTAGAGATCCTGACTATAGATTATATGGATATACTGATTCAGATTGGCCAGGAAGTGTCATAGACAGAAAGAGAAACTCAGGTGGATGTTATTGTCTGGGATCCACCATGATCTCATGGTTTAGTAAGAAACAATCCATGGTTTCTCTCAGCACAACTGAAGCAGAGTACATAGCAGCTTGCTCCGCTAGTTGTGAAGCTATATGGCTTTGGAAACTGATGTTAGGACTATTTGACATGGATTTGGACACCATAATGATTCTTTGTGACAACCAAAGTTGCATAAATATGACAGAGAATCGAGTGCTCCATGACAAATCAAAGCACATAGAAATATGATACTTTTATATAAGGGATATGGTACAAAAGAGAGCTATGAAACTCAAGTATGTGAGTACCGATGAGCAAGATGATGATGTGCTGACCAAGCCTCTATCTCGAGTAAAGTTTGAATATTTCCATGACAAGCTTGGTTTAGTTTGAAAAGACTTTCATCGCAAGGATGAACAATAATGGGACTTCAAACTTTCCTTGTAAGAAGGATTGATGAATATATGGACTCTCTTCGAAAAGGAGGAACAAGTCGAAGATATGGGCTCTCCTCAGAAAGGAAGAACAAGTCGAAGATATGAACCCTCCTTGGACAAAGGGGGAGCAAGTTGATAATATCGATCCTCCCATAAAATGGGGAGTGATGATGAGACTGACATCGATGATGGGATGACAATGATGCTCCAGCATGAAAGAGGCCAAGTGCGCCTGAATATGATGACAAGGTCCAACATTCACTTGTGGACAACAGTATCCTCTCTTGAGGATTGCAGGTATAACACTTTGTTCATGAGAGTGGTCCTTACTAGCTAAGGGTGTCCCTACAGATGTTACTCTCGCATGGAGAGTACCCACATTAATTTGTGGATGCCGTAGAATAACACTCGCTTAGGAGTGGTCCTAACCTCAATGGTAAAAATTCTCTACGATGAGTCCTTATGAATGATAGGGCCGACATTTACATGTGGTCGAGAACTGATTCACGTAC
Source organism: Pseudotsuga menziesii (assembly GCA_001517045.1). Lineage (NCBI taxonomy): Eukaryota > Viridiplantae > Streptophyta > Pinopsida > Pinales > Pinaceae > Pseudotsuga > Pseudotsuga menziesii. The sequence goes on from LPNX010374615.1 coordinate 673,828, forward strand.
ATTACTCTTGTATGGAGAGTATACCTACATTTATATGTAGTTACCATAGAATAACACTCGCTTGGGAGTGGTCCTAGCCTTAGTGGTAAGGATGCTCTATAATGAGTCCTCACGGACGTCGTAGTATAACACTCACTTGGGAGTGGTCCTAACCTTAGTGGCAAGGATGTTCTACGATGAGGGATGGAATTTATATAAGGTCGAGATTTGCTCTGTAGACAATACTCTTGTATGAAGAGTACTCCTACATGTGTGTGTAGATTTCGTAGTATAACACTCACTCGAGAGTGGTCCTAGCTCTAACAGGTTGAGGATGGTCTACGATGAGTCCATACGGATGACATGGACTGCATCTAGGTGTAGTCAAGATCTAAATTCAGTTGTAGATGATTCAGCTGGTCGATACTATGGACCCTCCTCATTAACAGGGAGTGTTATAGTTGATTTTACCACACCAGGTGAATCACACTTGTATGGCCTTCCCTTGTCCCTATGCAGACTCCTTAGATCCCTTGGACCATTTTTTGTCCTTTGATGTTTCCTAGACCATCCCTATAAACATGTGAAAATTGCTATACGCAACATTTAAACCCCTTATCGCGTATATACTTGGGTTTGACCCCTAAAACCGCGTACATCGAGATGTGTACAAAATCCAAATCCTTTTGGAGTTTTCCTTGACATGGATCTGACTCACTTGTCTCCTGTCCTTCCATATGCCTTGAGATCGCTCGGATTTGACCTTTCATTACCCCATTGAAAAGCGATATAAGGAACTCTTTGGATACATTGAAGGCATAAGAGAATTGAGAGCAAAGAAACTATAGTCCATTGTTGCCGGAACTTGTTCTTGAGTCTACATCCCTTTGTCCCTTGGAGCACTTTGGTGTTCTTCCCAAGCTTGCCTTTTGCTTGTGAGCTTGCTATCGAGAGATGGAGGATTGAGGTGGTGGAGGCCCAAGTGGGGGATTCAGTTTCTTCGATTCGTAGATGTGCCGACAGAGGTTATATTCATTGTAATATCTGATTTTATATTAATAGAAATATCTTTTCATGTCCAATAATGTATGTTTGAATGAATATTTTATCCATGGATGATTTCAAATGCTTCTATGTTGTTGATTATATATGCTAGAGTAGATCTAACACCAATATATAGTATGCTTGTCCTATTTACTTGTTGTTGAGGAAGTGATTCATCAATTCAAGATGAAGTTGGAAAGCTCAACGAGGATCTACTTCAACCGTCCGGAATAAGGTATGAGGTCTAATCCTTTAGTGTTAGATATTTGATTTCTCTTGCATATTGGAAAGGATTGATTTTTGGAGTCAAGCTGTCTGTTGTGGTACCCTAAGCCATAGGAACTTCAGCTTGAATTAATGAATCACTTCCTCAACAACAATTAAACAAGACAAGCATAATATATATTGGTGTTAGATCTACTTTAGCATATATAATCAACAACGTATAAGCATTTGAAATCATCCATGGATAAAATATTCATTCAAACATACATTATTGGACAGGAAAATATATTTCTATTAATATAAAATCAAAGATTACAATGAATACAACCTCTATCGGCACGTCTGCGAATCAGAGAAACTGAATCCCCCACTTGGGACTCCACCACCTCAATCCTCCATCTCTCTATAACAAGCTCTCAAGCAAAAGGCAAGCTTGGGAAGAACACCAAAGTGCTCCAAGGGACAAAGGGATGCAGACTCAAGCACAAGTTCCGGCAACAATGGACTATAGTTTCTTTGCTCTCAATTCGCGTATGCCTTCAATGTATCCAAAGAGTTCCTTATATAGCTTTTCAATGGGGTAATGAAAGGTTGAATCCGAGCGATCTCAAGGCATATGGAAGGCCAGGAGACAAGTGAGTTGGATCCATGTCAAGGAAAACTCCAAAAGGATTTGGATTTTGTATACATCCCGATGTACATGGTTTTAGGGGTCAAACCCGCATATATACGCGATAAGGGGTTTAAAATTCACGTATAAAAATTTTCACATGCTTATAGGGATGGTCTAGGAAACATCAAAGGACAAAAAATGGTCCAAGGGGTCTAAGGAGTCTGTAGAGGGATAGGGGAAGGCCATACAAGTGTGATTCACCTGGTGTGGTAAAATCAGCTATAACAGATGCCCCCTAATGTGTGAGGTCAAAGGTGTCATACGATGGTCGAAATACATTATAAGTCCATCCCAGAAGTGGAGTGATAAAGAATCCCAAATGGAAGACCAGCCACCCAATCAGCAGCATAGCACAATGATACAACTCTTCACATAACTGCAAATACATATAGCAGTCTCAGATACATAAGAGTACAATGGCCATGAATAGGCATGATACAAGATATCACATAAGTGGTCATCGCCGCGTACAATATACATAGATCAGAATCTCCATGATGAAGATATACAAAGGATCATGATCTCCATAATGGCTAAATATATACAATGGATCAAGATCTCCATAATAGCTGGAAATGTCTAACATATACTGGAATCAAGTCATGAGAGCTGAAATCTCATGAACATTGGCACGATTAAGGAGGTAGCATATAAGAGATGCCACCAATCTGGAAGGTCTTCTACACAAACTGCTACGAGTACAAGTCCTGCTATGTGAATATAGGTGTCGAGGTCGAACATAGTAGTCCATCGTCTGATTACCGGTCATTGATGTATACCATTAAAAGACGCGAGATCACCCACTGATAATGATAATGGGAATCAAGGTACTAGAGTGCAAACTAACAAGTGTGAATAAATGTGTTGAGGTCAAACAGTTGAGAGGATCCATCGATAAGGGGACATTGATGTATTCCCAAAAACTGTCAATGGCGAGAGAATCTGCCACTGATGACTGCAAGTCTCAAGGCACTCAAAAATGACTCTAGATTCCAATCCCATAATAAATGATCTGAAGTTGATGGGATGAAATCCACTGGAAGGAGGGCATTAAGGCATCCCCCATCATCCAACACGAGGTACTCAACAAAGTTGTATAATGTGGAAGGACTCGATCATAAGGTGCACGAACTAGTAACTGTACCAGGAATGGCCGACATGCAAAGTCAAGATAACTGAGGAATGGCCGACTTAGGTTTCAACTTCCTTCGAACAAGAGCATAACGGAAAATGGTGACTGAATAAAGGCGGCATAGATTCGATATACAAAACTGGGACATCTCTGTGACACAGGAGGCATTGACAGAGGCTCCATGGGGACTGGAATCTTAACCAGTCGGTGGAGATAAACTCAGATAAAATGAGTACAGCTCCTAAATTCAAACTATAAACCCAACCAACGGTTGTGATATATAGTGCTCTGTTCAAAGGCAACATGACTTGACAGCTTCCAAAAGATAACATCTTTCCTTGTCTGGCTGTTTGGTTTTTTTATTTTTTTGGACTTTTTCAAATATTTAAAAATCTTGAAAAAGAATAAAACTGCTTTATAGTTACAAGATAGGAGGGGACGAGTGTCATAATGGGCAAACAAACTAGTTCCAAGCAATGGAACATACCTATGCTCAATGCAAGGATCCATGTGTAGGATAGCGACACTCGGGGGAAACTCCCCTCTCGGTAAAAATAGGGGATCAAGCTACAAAGGATATATAAAATGGCTCTGCATGGCTAGACATGAGACAAGCTCGGGCTATATGGCTGAAACTCAATGTCAGGGAGCCCACGTAAGGCTCAATAAGGCTGGCAAAGCTCATGATAATGTAATTAGAACATGACATAAGGGACTCATGAGGGAAATAGACCAGCAAAAGATCAAGAGGAGTATGAGGCTCTTGTGAAATGTCATGGCAATACTATACAATGGACTCCCAGACCTAAGAGAGGAATCACAACATGGGTACCAAATGCAAAGGGGAGCTAACTAGGACACCCATGTATAGGAAATCTCTACCATTCACATAGTACCACTTCTAACAACATCATGAAGGTTTTGTGATACAATGGAATGGGTTCGTACCTAAGGTTAAGATGGAACGGTCATAAGGAAATGCATAAGTGTAAGCGGATGTGATATCCTAACCTATATGCCAGTCCAGACATAATACCTGTGATAGGAACGAACGGGTTGAAACCTCGGAGAGAGTGTACAAAAACTGGACCCTACATGACAATCATATTAGTCCAAAACAACCCAAAATAGTCAATAAAGAATCCAAACTATAAGGAATAGGGAGGAATGATCATGACAACTGAACCTAAAGGAAACAACGCGGTGAATGATGGGACATAAAAAGGAAAGTAAGGTGTAGACCCAATGTTCACGCATCCACTACCACCCCCATGAGGGTGACCACTGGTGTAAAGACCAAGCGAAGGGAATAAAAATCCTCCACAAATGGAGTAGAGGATGGATAATGACCATTCCCAAATCTATGAGCACGGTAAGGGGCTATGATGCCCCCAAGTCTGACACCAAGGTCCGTACTAGGACCAAGGACGAGTGATAGGATACCAAGCATGCTGAAAATAAAAGGACCCAAACTCAAGAGAGCATAAATATACTCAAGTAACCACGATCCCAAAGGCCAACTAGCGCACAAAGAGCACACTCCTAAGAAAATATACAGCCAAAATACAAGCAAACCAAGGGGAGGATATGTGAGCTCCCGAATGCAGCAGGTATGTCTCACCTAGGAGAGGCTCAAAACTCCCATACACTACAAGTGGAGGTATGTAACCAATTATAGTGGCCCTCAGCTTCAACGCATAAAGCGACTGTGTTGTTCAACCTCTACCTGGCCGGGACACCTACAGAATAACCCCTGCAAAGTACCCCCTCGATATCCTAGGTAAGGCAACTAAGGTCACCTCAATATAATCAATGCTCAGGCAGACAATCGCAGGCGGGATTGACCATATGGGCAGGGTAGCAAAGCCCAAAACTCTCGAAAGAGCCCCCAGATACGAATACAATCCTGGAAATATCTCCGGTGCTACTCAGTTATGACTAGGGGTCATCCCAATCAATAACCGCTCACACTACATCGTGCTTAACTCCCTTGTAAGAGGAGGACCCTGAGAAACACTAATTATACCAAGGAATTTCACACTCTCACCTGGAGAGACACATACATGTTGTTGTTTAGTGGTCTTGGAGAATTTACTCACAATGAACTATTCCAAGACCTTAAAACCTAATCTTGTTGGTGTACCCTATCAAATAAAATAGTGTAATCCATTTTAATTAAGCGTTGATTTTATTTGGATGTAATTACTCAAAGGGAAACGGTCATGTAAATAACGACATTATGACTCAGCAATGAAATAAATATGCACACCATAACAAACAATGCTAAGTGCAATCTTTGTCAAATGAAAAATAGGGTATGCCACTACATGAGATGCATAAATATATATTCCTTTCTGAATGCCAATGCAATCCTTCCTATATGAAAGCCTAAATAAAACTCTCATCCAAGCAATCCAATGCAAGTACCTCCTCAAATCCATATCTAAAATGCAACTAAGAGTGCAACTACTTTGTATTTTTCAATATCAAAGAATGAAAAATGCAATAAAAGTCATCTAAAACTCTCAGTCTTTGCAGCAAGTATAAAACACAAGCCCAGCAAGACACCGAGACAAAAAAGAATAATGCACTAATGGAAAAACAAAAAGGATAAATGACTTAAACTACTTTCAAAGAAAAATCAATGAAAAAGTGGTCTTTGGTCACAAAAGAAGCATCCAATAGACAACATCAGACCCAAGGAATACCCAACTACACTCACAACCCACCCAGCAACTTCCCACAACATCAAACTCACCAAAAGGGAGGATGTACACGACTGTTTAAAGAACAATTGTTTATATACGCCACTTTTGGCCAAAAAGTTGTATGTATATGTGGATTTTGGCCAAAAACCTGCGTGTATACACGACTTTTGGCCAAAAATCCACGTATGTATGCGACTTTTGGCCAAAAACCTGCGTATACAGAGAAGGCAGTGGTAAAAAGTAGGCCCAGGATGAAACCAATAAAGGGGAGTGTCAATGGATGAACATCCTATAAAATGCAACACAGAAACAAGGAGAAACAAAGAGCAAGTCAAGAATATCAAGCCCATTGTGCCCGCAAACCCCAAATAAAAACAAGGAACATCCCCAGCGGAGTCGCCAATTCTGTTACGGAGAGAAATTCCTATGGCTTGGGGTACCACAACAGACAACTTGACTCCAGAAATCAATCATTTCCAATATGCAAGAGAAATCAAATATCTAACACTAAAGGATCAGACCTCGTACCTTATTCTGAATGGTTGAAGTAGATCCTCGTTGAGCTTTCCAACTTCAGCTTGAATTGATGAATCACTTCCTCAAAAACAAGTAAACAAGACAAGCATACTATATATTGGTGTTAGATCTACTCTAGCATATATAATCAACAACGTATAATCATTTGAAATCATCCATGGATAAAATATTCATTCAAACATACATTATTGGACAGGAAAAGATATTTCTATTAATCTAAAATCAGAGATTACAATGAATACAACCTCTGTCGGCACGTCTGCAAATCGGAGAAACTGAATCCCCCACTTGGGCCTCCACCACCTCAATCCTCCATCTCTCGATAGCAAGCTCACAAGCAAAAGGAAAGCTTGGGAAGAACACCAAAGTGCTCCAAGGGACAAAGGGATGCAAACTCAAGCACAAGTTCCGGCAACAATGGACTATAGTTTCTTTGCTCTCAATTCTCTTATACCTTCAATGTATCCAAAGAGTTCCTTATATAGCTTTTCAATGGGGTAATGAAAGGTCGAATCCGAGCGATCTCAAGGCATATGGAAGGCCAAGAGACAAGTGAGTCAGATCCATGTCAAGGAAAACTCCAAAAAGATTTGGATTTTGTACACATCCTGATGTATGCAGTTTTAGGGGTCAAACTCGCGTATATACGTGATAAGGGGTTTAAAATTCGCGTATAGAAATTTTCACATGTTTATAGGGATGGTATAGGAAACATCAAAGGACAAAAAATGGTCCAAGGGGTCTAAGGAGTCTGCAGAGGGACAGGGGAAGGCCATAAAAGTGTGATTCACTTGGTGTGGTAAAATCAGCTATAACAGGGAGTAGGCTAATCGAGGATTGCATCATCCTTGGACCTATGTCCTAAATTGATAGGGATTGATCATCCCGCAAAGAGATCATGTGTATTGCAGGTAGCGTGGCGGCAAAGAATAAAGTAGATCAAAGTGTTTCTATGAAGGATTGAGAAGATTGAAGTGTTGTTGCAAAGGATCGAGAAGATAGAAGTGTTGCTGCAAAGGATCGAGAAAATCGAAGTACTGATGCAAAGGATCAAAAGATCAAAGTGCTGCTACGAAGGATCGAAAGATCGAAGTGCTTCTACAAAAGAATCAAGTGATCGTGTGATGGAGAAGATGAATACATTAAAGAGTAACTATTCCAGTTACTGATTGTGAAAACTTCCTACAACTTATAGATGTATTACCTCTATACTGCTTAAGATATTGTCTCTCGATTCTCCTATAGTCTATCCTGATGTTGTCAGTATAATAACCTTCTCGTTAAGGGGGAGTGTTGAAATATTGTAACTTCAAAGGATATTCTAAATGTGTTTTACTGTTGTAACCCAAGGGAGATGTTATTATTCCTCCGTCGAGATATTACTATTGTAATTGGTCATCATAGAGTCATGTGGTAAATCCTCCATTTTAAGTTGGGTCATTAGTATCCTAATGAATAATCTAAAATATTGTTTTGAGTCTTCCTAGTTGATGTCGTTCCAGACAGTTTAGTGGGGCCAAACTGTTTAGGGTAAAAGTCAGTTGGATCAATGTGTATTAATAGAAGAGTTGTGCTTCTTATTTGGACACAGACTCACTCACTTGTGTAACGCATGGGAGAGAGAGAGACAGATCATCAAGGAGGAGAATACATGTTTTGGGGTTATATCTTATACATCTTATACAGAGGAAGTTTTGCTGGGTTTTCTTCCCCTTGAGGGTTTCCCATGATAAATATTGTGTCTATCTTGTGATTTTGTTTCTTTCAGTGATTCTGCATATGCTATTGTCATGAATTTGGATTGAGCACTAATTATATCTTATGAAATATTAACACCTATGTACATACATGTTTATGCTATTTGACATGTATAATGTTGAGTAGAGTAGAATTTTATGTATGGCATACTAAAATGTTTTCTAGCAACGTTGAGTGCATGGTGCTAATATGTCGAGTCAAATATGTTGAAGAGAAGGCATGCTGAAGTAAATTTTGTGCTAGAACTAAAATTTTAATGTAAATTCAATTTAAAGAAAAAAGTGCATTGAGATTATGCAAAATAATATATGATTGTAGCAGAGTTTATGAGCATTCAAAAAAGTGACTTGCTATTATATTTTATAGTTTGCTTTATGATATTATGATGCAATTAATTTCTGGCAATAAATTGTGAGTAAAGAATGCAAGTATGCGTGGTTACAAGAAGCACCACCACATGGGGAATTGGTAAGACGAGTTATGACAAGGATAAATTCCTTGATGGAAAAGATAACATCTACAATCAATATGATTCCTTGATTAGTATAAAAAGTTACTAAGACGTTATCATCTGATTAAACAATTGCATTTATGGCAAAATATAGTTTAGATAACTTGATATGTCAAGGATATACTTTGTAAGTGTTGAAATTTTCTTTCAAGTACTTGAGTACGATAACTGTAGCATTTTTTAGAATGATCAGTTATGTATATGGCGTATTTGTGATGAGGCAAATAATTCATAGAATTTTTGAAATGGTTTGTACATGCAAAGATACTAGAAGTAGCAAGTTGTTTATAGTGATAATGTGTTGTTTAAACATATTGGATGTGTAATTTTGTTAATTAAGTCTTGGAAGACTTAGATAAACATGCCTTGATGTTGAGCGGGTAAGATCTAGAGCATCAAGATTATTGAATTACCATGTTGATATGGTGTTGATCCGGTGGGCTCAAGAACATCAAGTATGTTCAAAAATCTTAAAATTTGTGTTTGATGTGGAGTTGGTAGGCTCTAGAACATCGAGTAGAATCAATGATGATTATGTTATTCATTGTGTTCAATGTATATTTTTGAAAAAAATTAAATCTATGCCATTATGGTTGACAATACCTTGAGTTTATTGTAGGTAATGAGTTATGGCAGTTCCAATAAGACCACAACTTAAGAACTGAACGCAAATTTATGAAACCTTCAATAAGAAGAATAAAATATGATCAAAGACTAATCAGATAAAGAGTTATGAAGCTCTTGAGATAATCACGGGGGACACCCTGGGTTATAAGGCTCTTAAAACTTTTAAGAAAACTTTTTACATTAAAAGTTAAAAGTTAAACTATTGAAATGGTTTAATTAAATTATGAGCGGGTATGAATAACATTACTGTGAAATGACTAAACACACATTAAAAGTTAATTGTTGATATTTACTTATTCCTAAGGGAATGAGTGGCCAAATGGGGAAAGGTAGTTACTGGATAAGAAAGTCCTAGGAAACTAAAAATAAAAAGCATGCATAAGGGGAAGTATACCCTTGCCCTTTGAAAAAAAGAATAAGAGAGCTTTCAAGATCTGTTTTAATTGAGCTATCATGCTTTGTGGAAAATTAGAGCTATCAAGCTCTATGAAATAAAGTGAGCTACCAGGATTTGTGTAATTTTGTGTGAGCTACCAGGCCTTGGGAAAATTGAGAGTCATTAGACTCTGTGTAAACATATATATTAAGCTTTGAGATATTTCAAGCTCTAGGAAGTAACTTTCCCTATGGTATTTGGTGGCACTTGAATAGTAAAGATTGATTAGTTAAATCTGAATTCTAGAGAAAACAAATAATAATAATAATAATAATAATAACCTGAATATGAATTGATTAAGTACTTGGTGATGAGCTTACAGGCTCACGAAAAATTAAAACTTTCAGGCTTTGTGATATTTGAGCTTTCAAGCTCAAGAGAATTAGAGCTTTCAGGCTCTATGATTTTTGAGCTTTCAAGGTCTTTAAAGTTATATCTTCCAGTCTCTTTGCAGGAGATATACCCGAGATCTGTAAAAAACGATGAAGGGTTTTGTGCTTGTGTTGAATGAATAAAATATATACAGGTTGAGGATGCATGCACGTGAACTAGTGCTCTCGTGAGGACATGACCTTTGTGTATATATGTATATGTCAAAAGTTTTGAAAGAATATATCAGCCAAGAAATGCTTGGAACATTAATGTCACGCCATAGGTATGTGTGTGAATATTATTTTTGGCATTTAATGCACTGTGATATGATGAATGATGAGGCATTGGATGAAAATTTATATTCGAGGTGAATCCTTATGTGATAAATGTGCCAAAAGTATTGTTGCTAAGTGCATTGGTAATGTTTTAATTAGTATATGTTATAGAGTATGTGAGAATTTTGTTAAATATCCACATGTTATGTTAGTCTGATATGACTATTTATGTTGAGAAAACAAAGAGTAAAGGATAAATAATACTTAAAAAAAATAGTAAGTATTGTATGGATGGCAATGTTAATGTGGCAAAGCTATGTGCTAAGAAATGAAAATGCATGAATGATTTGTTTTATATTATGGATGTTATACATGTTATGAATGACTGACAGATGATGCACGTACATCTTTGAGCATACATATAATATGTAAAAAGTTATTATGGACAACAACAATAGTATGTTGCAAAAACAATTGCTCTTTATGTTCTCTAGATTTCAAAAGAATCATATGTATGCATATGTCTAGGATAAATCATGAAAATAGCTTGTTGTGTTTGTGTAAATCACAAGTTATAAAAGATAAGGCGCATTAAATACATTCTAAACAAATGCTAAAGCAAGCAAAGATAGCTGGAGCTAGATAGTCACAAGGTCAAGTGTACATTGAAGACAAAAGATTGAAAAGTACCAACACCGAGGACGGTGTACTTTTAAGGGGGAGAGTATGTAACATCCCCGACAAAAGCATTGTAAGTAATGTTATTTATTTACATAAGTTGTGAATTTCTTTGGTATACTTAGAATATTGAGAGCTTGGCTCAACTGAACAGTTGTGGAATGAATCCACTAGGGAGAGAGTGAATTTCTGGGAATCCACGAGGATCTATGATTTGTATGGCATATGTCATCTTGTCGACATATGCATTAGACTTGGGAGTGAACCATTGATGTTCACTTAAGAACCCAAGTTTGTAGGTTTTTCTTTAAGTAAGGATGACTAGTTGCTGCAAGCAACTAATGAGATCTATTAACTTTGTATTAGTATAAGCTAACAATTATAATAAATAATTATTCTAATAGTAGCGTCACCTTATTTCCAACAAGGGTGCCGATGAATTACCATTAGAGACTCTAACGAACAAAGATAAGAACTACAGTCACTTTTACTATATCTATATCTATATCTATCTATATATATATATATATATATATATATATAGAGAGAGAGAGAGAGAGAGAGAGAGAGANATTTATAAAACAATGTTATTTATACATTCAATTAATATTTATAAGGAAAAGGTTCATAGTATAAATATAAACCCATGAATTTATTCATAGGATATCGATAAAACCAAATGAAGAAATTGAAAGGGTAATGCACTTTGCTCAGATACTTATTCGTCCTTTTAGTTAGCAAGAGCTATGAATATTTGGAAATTGAAAGGGTAATGCAGGAGCGAAGCTCTCAGGCTACGACTAACATCAACCATTTGTAGATTTACTTTAAACTGTTACTTCAATGTTCTAGATGGTTATGAGCATTTCCAAAGAATAAGATGCTATAAATATATATAATAGTTTGGAAGGCCAAAGCATTAGTGGCTACCATCTTTCGTTAGGATTTTGGTGTCTTCAAGCAAAAGATGATCATTCACTTAAAAGAAGATTCAAGGAAGCCCTGCAAATAATAAAACATCTTGATAACTTGAATATAGATGGTCCTTGAAGTGAGCACTAGTTGGCTCCCCTCACTCTTAAACCATAAAATAAAGAGATAACCTAGAAAATACCTTCTAACTTTAGATCTTGATTGAGCATCTTATTAATATTATCATTAACATTAATATAGTATTAGTGGATACTAATAATATATTAATAATAATATTAGTATTAATATGAATATTATTATAGTATTAATAGACCTTAATACTATATCAATATTAATGTATCTAAATTAAGATTCAAAGCCTTTAAGTCTGTTTTAACCTTTAAATCTATTTTATATTAAATTCTAAATCTAAGAATTTATCAACATTAAGATTAATACTAATATATAGATTTTAATACATTATTAATATTAAGAAATATGAAGACATTAAATAAGTAAATACTTATACCATTTTATTAATGTCAAAATAAAACTCTTGAACAAAAAAGATTTTAAACGTAGACCTGTCCATTATTTTTTAACTATTTCATTCTCTAGGAACATTACACTAAATCATTAATAATAATAAAAATTATACCCTATCCAAACCATAATTTCCCAAACCGACTACACTTATCTCCACATCTTAAAACTAAAATGGAATATTAATACCATAAGTCACATGCTTTTCAAAACTTGATAAATTGTCTTGAGGAAGACTCCTGTTATGGATTCGAAACATCGATTGTCAAATATGGCTACTCTGGAACCTTCGAGACATTCTAAAACTAAATAATAAATTTGGCTATGGAATCAGTAATCATTGTTAACATTCAAAAGGATAATTGTGATCTCCCTCTTTTGAATTATTTACATATGAGTATGTTGATTTCATATGTTAAAGGATTTACCAAATAATGGTTCGTTCCCCTTGTCTATAAAGCTAATATAATTTTCTTTGAATATAGTTAGCCGACATACCCATGTCTTGTGAAATATGACTAATTTGAATGTTGCAAGAGGGTAAAGTAAGGAGTGTGCATACTTGTTGTGGAACTCGTTATGTATATATAATTCTACTTTATCAACTATCTATTGTTTCAAATTTTCATTGGAACTAACATATTTAGTTTGTTTAATGGTTTATATATTGTTGTTTCATTTCACACACCTGCAGTTAAGTGCAGCAGAAATATTCAAGTTGCTAGGTGTGTTTTTGGGGAAAGTCTTGAGTCAAGTACTGTCACTTGATCTTGACTCCTATATTTAAGCAAAACTCCTAACGAAGTCAACGGGGTGGTCCCTAAGAAAGAGTTGTCTAAGGCTCTTAATTTTTAGTCATTAATGATGGAAGTAAGTTATTTAGAAGATTTTTGAAGTAAAATTACTGAGACAAGGTTGTTTGCAAATTTAAATAAATATTATAGTAGCATAACATAAACACATAATCAAATTGAAATAAATGTGAATCAGATCAGTGTGAATGGAGCCAAAATAAAATAATGTTGTTGAAATGAAATGTTTTGCAATGTGTCTTGGTCAGTTTTAATTATTAAAATATGAGTTGCGTTACGGGAAGGGGATTCTCGATATACTGAAAGTACTGAGAATATATCCAGAAGATAACGAAAGTGGTTCCTCACTCAGAAATGTGGGCTGAATCGGAGTCTTTGAGAAGGTGTCCTACACTACACCAACAAGGATGTAGCCTGACTCTATCTCGAGGTCGCTACTCGGTGGTTCCCGCTTCCTTTGAATAATTTTACCATGATTGTCAACTATCGTAAGGCGAATATTCCTAACCTTATTTTAGGTAGTTGATTTTATTAATGAATTATTAGATTAATGTGAGGAATTTAGAGAGTGTCAAAAACCGCTTTTGATTCCCCAACGACCAGGAAAATCCCACGGAGAGAAAGCGCATACACGAGTTTAAGACAAAATGTTTATTACAATTTGATGAAGCAAAAGATTTTTTTAGAATCAAATACCCTAATTACCAATTAAACTGCAACTATGTGTCACTTTCTGATCATCCTCCAATAATCGGCAAAGAGCCTTTGGTTGGTGGTGAGAGCATACTTCATGGAAATGAGTCGGGTATGAAATTTAAAGATGAAATCAAAGAAAAACAACTATACTATTCATCCTTTATAGAAGGAGGAGTGTGTGCAAGTGTTGATTAGTAAAATGCAAACCATGAATGAGACTGTGAATCCTCGCGGGGATGGAGTGTGGGCATTGTGTATCCCACTTTATTTCTTTATTAATGAAGGATTTACAAATTGATGAAATAAGAAAATAAAATCCCTTTTGAACTTTGAAAAAGGATAAAAAAGGCTTAGACACTCTTTGGAAGAAAAGAGGAATGAAGAAGGGGGAAGAAGGAAGGATTTCGGGTGCTCTGGATGATGAAAAAATGGATTTTCGACAATGTTTCCTTCTCCTTTTTCTCAAACCTGCTAAAAAATAGTGAGAAATTTATTTTAGAATCTCATGCATTGATCAAATAAAAGTACAAAAACTCATACTACTCAAGTACTTGAAAAATTGTGAGATTTTTATTAAAAACAAGCACTTAATGTACAAATCTGGATCTAGTTTAAGATGATACTTTTATATAGCTTCTATATATGATATATATGCATAAAAAATCAGATTTTAATATCATAACTTTCATATCTAAATTCTGTTAAGCACAAAGAACCGGTAACCGAGAAAGATTTGAAATTTTGAGAGAGAAGGGAGAGATCCTCAAGCCTGATCTTAAGATGTATGAAGGATATGAAGAATTTGAGAAATAAAATACATTATATTGCACCTGGTATAATGTAATTGAAAGGAGGTGTATGCAACTGAGCTCTAAATCCCTGTCACCTAAAGAAACCTGCAAAAACTAGACAATCCTTCAAACAAGCATGGTTAATCTAGTGCATTTCATCATAGAAGACACGGATAATATTAGTACAACCAAATACAATCTATTACTCCTGAAATATTCTACAATTAAACATAAATGAACAAATTGGCAACAACAAATGTTCATCCAAAAGGAAGCTAGATCAATACTACCAAACTTGACAAAAAAGAAATCCTAATTTAGTTGAATATCACCTCAAAAATTATCCAATTGCATAACCATGAGAGAATTCCATGATGAGCCTCCAAAGCCTTCAATCTTATTAATCAAAATGCAATAACAAAAATATAATGAACAAAGGTTCAATACATCCTCATAAATGAGAAAGAAAGCCTCGCTTAAATAGGGAAAATGAGATCAAACCCCAAGCGGGATAATTTTCCAAGTGTTGGATATTTTTGAGAATATTAGGGGTGAACTAGAGGTGGTAGGGGACACATTTCATAAGGTAGGTCACCCCCACCACTTTCTGTGACACATATACAACAAGAGGTGAGCTTTCTCATCGATAAATGTGCCCATCTAAGGAGAAATTCGTGCCCTCATGGATTTGATTGGAATCAAGCCAATTTGATCTTGATCTGGTCTCCAATTAGCCCCAACATCATCCTTAGTTAACTTGGAACATGTTTGGGACAAGTTCCCACTGATTTAGGGATATTTTTTTTCTCCATATTTTCCCTTTTTCTAATTGTTTATTCACTTTTTTCCTTTTTCGGAGAGAATTTCACTAAGTGATCAATATTCACTTAATAATTAGGAAAAGTGGTATTTTGGGTATAGTGGGTGTTATGATTTTGAAAACGAGCACCGCCATGGAAAATTTGGTTCCCTAGGCCCACTTTTATGACCTTTTGAAATTTTACAATTAAAATACACCTTATCGACGATTTTATTAAAAAACTAAAAATTAAAAAATCTTAAGAAATATTTAGCGCATGTCCACGAAACTTTGGTAATACGACTAGCATGTTATAATACATAGGCCCTAGGATTTAATAAAATTTTGATAAATAATCACCAATTTCACCATCCTGACTTTGGAGGATTTTGAGTGAAAAACTCAAAAATTATATGTCACTTACAAAAGCGTCACATAATCGACAAGGGAAAAAACAATCAAGGATGATGACCTTGATGACCAAATCCTAACAAAAATAAACCATCATCCTATTTCATTTATTACAATTCCCCAGAGGGGTGGTGAACATGCGAAAAAAAGGACCACAACTAGCCCCGATGAAACCACGGAACTTTCGAGCAACTAAGTAAGAACAATTGATTTGTTCCGATCCTTGGTGGCTCACTTGAAAAATACCCTAAGTGCAACTTAGTGGATAACATATGGCTCCAACACTGGGATGTGTACTCGATCTAGTCTTCATGCAAGGAGAGGATACGAGAACACTGGAATCTCTAGTTTCAATAACCTATAAAAACATCTCAACTTGACAAGAAAACCTTAGTAGCACAAGCTTTATGAAAAGATCCAATGATCCAAAAGTTACTTTATTGAAAGGAACAAAAAACTAATTACTGAAAGAGAGTTTTATTCCTAAGTACATAAAATAAATGCATAAATTAAATGCTCACTTTGAGGAGCTTATTTTCCTACTCTAAGCATGACAAAAAAATTTAAGTAAAATGAAATATCTAATGTAACCATCTAAGCATTTTATCAATTTTAAAGGTTTTTGCCTTATCTTTGGTTACCCTCCAAAGCAAGGAAACATTATTCAAGAAATGCAAACATGCATGAAACTTCAATATGGGAAGGTTGGACGAGGGATTATAATCACGGAGAAAGTCATCGAATTGCCTACCAAACTAGAAAGTCCTCTTGCAAGCTTCTTCTATCAAATATTGGATAGGACTAATATACAAGTCCATATGATGAGGCAGGACATCATACTCATCCAAAAGGATTGTATGTTGATAACTCTCTGTGTAAGCCCCAAATTGCTCCAAATCATAAGGAACATCTGTATGTGAATAGGATGGCTGAAAAAAATACTCAATTAGTTGCACTCAATCTGACCCTTCACTACATTGCTTCTCCAAGTCCTCAATACTGATACTGATATATGGCTCTGTTGAGGCCTGGAAAATTGCAAGCGGCAATAGGAAGGGATTCTCCCTAGTCAACGTTCCCAATTAGCCCGTGACTATTTGGTGTAGCGAATCCGTTCGGTTTGCGGTCTGGCTACCGTAAGTCAAGTGACAAAAATAAAGGTTTTACCGGTTGCGGCCCGATCCACCGTATATATTTTTTGTATTTTTTGACTTAAAGTATGATATGCAAGTGCCTATTTAACATTCAAACTTGATAAAGAATGCTAGGAGTAGTCACAATGTGATGTGCAGGTTCTTACCTCTCGTCTTAAACTCCCAAGCATCTAAATCACACACATTGCAAGAAAATAAATACTAACTAGGCTATCTCTAGAGAGCTAAATATTAGTACATGAGTAATGCAATACTGTCCAAGTGTTATGGAAAATCACAGCTAGTTGTTCTTATAACCAAAACATATAAACATGAATAAAAGTATACATGACAAGATAGCTCATCAACAGTTAAAAAATCCCATTACTCATAGTGGAAAACATCACGGAATATACTAGAGAACATTCAGGCAAGAACATAGGTTTAGAAAGTTAGAACTCTCTCACAGTTAATGAAACACAGTTAAAAACGAAATAGTTCCCATTCAACATCGTTCATTTTATCACAATGAGACATTCCACACAGCACCTTCTCCAACAGGCAAAATTTGCAATTTCTTATTGTAAAACGAAATAGTTACTCTTACAAACAATAGTTCACAAGTTTTTTCGGGGAAAAAGCCCCTGTAAGTTCTAACTTTCCTATATTTAAACCAAATCAACTAATTGCTTGGGCTGCCCCCCAAGCGTGTGACCTTTGGGTTCCTCCAAATCGTTTAATATCCCCATTTTTGTCTTTTCTGCGAGTACTCATGATTCACTTCATGCGTTACATTTTTAGAGTATTCGGCAAAGCGGGATCCACTTGGTAACTGACAGATCTTTCCAGGCCTGGGATTTTGTCACCATTGATTCTGCTACTCCGTCTCCCCACTATGTCCCCTTGTGGTAGTAATTTATAAAAAAAATCTCTCGAGTTCATCTGCAATTATATGACATGTATCATTAATAAGGACTGCATTTTTCAATAAAACCAAAATGCATCAACAAAATGACTAGTCATCAAAAGAGGCCTTATATTGTCATAAAAACCTTAACAAACGCCAGAACCACTGTCTCGTCCATAAGGGTTTAAAACTCACAAAATGGCGGGGAGAGAAAACTTATCGGCGGCTTAAAATACTAAAACCTCGGCCGAGGTAGTCTTACCCATAGCCGCGCAGACGGATCTCCAACAGGCAATGGGACCCATGAGAACGTTAAGTTCATCGGAGTCGGAAAAGCTAGACTTAAAATATAGGTGGAAAAGTCTCAGTCGACAATCGGAAGGACATCAATGTCGGACACTCAGTGCGCTACACAGTCACAAGGGCGGAGGGGGAAAGACTACGGCCTCCGATCCAACAGAAGGTGACGAAGACCTGACAAAGCATCGGTGGGCGGAGCGATTGTATTTCGGATACTTAGTTTATTTGGGAGCCGCAAGGGCGGAAGATACACAGACTAACTCCTCCGATAATGTGAATCAAACCAAACAAAAAAGAAGTTAAGGTCTTCATTCGATTTATGCAGCAGAGGCTCCCTAAGGAAACATGGTGCCGATAAGTTGCTTAAACGACTTCCGAAACAGCGGTTAGCATGGGAACTAAGTCCCCAAGAGGAAAATGCAGCTCAACGGGTAACAAAACAAACTCTAAACTCCGCGACCCACAGCAGCTTCAGACATAAGTAACTTTTTTTACAACAGGAAGAGAGTTAACCTCAAAAATAGTCCAAGAGTAAAACACAACAAAAAGTTCATGGATCCAAACAATTCAAGGCAAAATTAAAATCATGAGGGGGTCCAAAATTATAAAATTTGGGGGAAACAGTTGCAGCTGCAACAATTGGCGACTACCTGGTGAACCTAGATCTCTGGACGATTATTCCTTGAGTGACAGACTGTTTAACAACAAACGAACCTATAGAATTCTTCCAGCTATCTGGATTTCTCAAATGGCAAATATATGTACCTTTAATCATTGATGATAGTCTGATTTGGGAGAGTGGAAACCTGGATTTTGAAGTCAAGATAACTCTTTTGAGGCTGAAATATGAATTTCATTTGTTACCTCTGTCTTCAAGTAACTGCCAGCTCAGACACCACAGGATTGTAGCCTAAGGTAAACAGAAATATTCATTTGTTCCTCATTCCCATGCCATTTTGCACTTTTCGTGCTTTTGAACTTTTGTTCTTTTCGTATGAGTCCTCTTGCATGCCTTTCTTTCTGAATTTTTAATTTAGGCTCCTCTATCCCTAGTGTCCTTTTGTGTGAGAGATGTATTCACGTTTCAGTTCACGGACGGAGAGGAAATTTCGGCGATTTAGTACTTATGGCTCAGTATTTGTTTTGAGATATAATGCTTTCATAGGAGCTTTCGACTCTTATCTGTCTTTTGGCATTCAATCCTTGGCATGGGATCATTTATATATAATATAATGTTTACCTTGCTTCTTTTCCATGGGCCCTTTGTTTTCACTCCTTGGGACATTTTAAATGTGACATGGATGGAGCCTCAAAATAGTATTCCCGACCCTTTGATTCTGGTTTATTTCACAGGGGTTAAGTAGGAATTCAATGTGTACATAGCCACTCAGGAAAACTGCTAAAATGGAAGAAATCATTTTAGATAAACAATAATACACAGTCTTATACCCAATAATTTTAATCATTCCAAAATTCTGATGTTCTCCCTACAACCGCGGGTTTGCCTCCTTTATTGAAATCAGTATAATTTAAACTAAAACAAAACTGAACCATACAACTCAAAAAGATGGCCAAGCCAGATTATTTATATACAAGATAGAAGAACACAAACAAAACTCAAGAAAAATAAGGTTTGAGAACTAAACCATTTACTGGTAAGTTATCTTCCCACCCTTGTAAATCTTGCAACCTATAAGTTGAGGGGTCAAGCTTTGCCGCAATCTGGAAAGGACCTACCCACAACTGCTGGAATTTCGTGTGTTTTCCTTTCTCATCATGGGGGTGGTCCCACTTGAGAACCAAATCTCCCACCTCAAAATCTTTTGTCCCAGCCTTATGTTTATCAAACCACCTCTTTACTACCTCTTGTTGTTGTTTAAAACACTCACTGGCTTTAGATTGAGACTCTTCTGCCTTCAAGAGATTATATATCCTCATTTGCAAGACTTCATTATCTGATCCCCTAGATTCTTGAGCTATTATGGAAGAGGGTAGCATGATATTGGGGGGTAGAATGGCCTTTTTACCATACACAAAGGGTATACGGAGACATTCCTATCGAAGACTTGGGGGTGACTCTATCAGCCCAGAGGGCGTTTGGTAAAGCTGAGTGCCAACTCCTCTGATTTTCTATCACCATCTTTTTTAAAATCCTAATTAGGTTCTTGTTTGTAGACTCAACTAAGCCATTTCCCTGTGGATAATAATTAGTATAGTAATGCAACTTAATCCCTTTCTCATGAGCAAAAGCAGTTAATCTTATTGAGGAAAAGTAAGTAGCATTGTCAAAAACTAAAGAAACTGGAACTCCAAACCTGGTCATAATATGGTCTTGCAAGAAGTCTATGACCGCAGTCTCATTTATTTTGCGCAACGGGATGGATTCGACTCAGTGAGTGAAGCAGTCAGTTGCTGTCAGAATATACTTGTGTTGCAGGGAAGAATTCGGCTTTATCTCCCCAATGATATCTAACCCCCATTGTTCAAAGGGCTCTGTTATTATCACAGGCTTCAATGGCCCTGCTGCTCTAGCTTGTCTTCCGCTACACCTTTGACAAATGTCGCAATTCCTGAAATGGGCGTGTGAATATTTGAAAAGTGTGGGCCAATAGTATCCGGCTCTGAGAATTTTGTGAGCTGTAGTATCTCCCGAAAAATGTCCCCCAGCAGGCCCGTCATGCAAATCTGACATTACCTTCTTCGCATCTTCCTTTTCTAAGCATCTAAGAAGAACTCCGTCGTAATTTTTTCTGAATAATATTCCTTCAATAATTTGATAGGAGGTCGATTTAAGACGCAGTGTTCTTCTTTGCTTAGAATTCCAATGTTCTGGCAACGATCCTGTCTGAAGGTAATGCACAAGGTCTCGATACCAAGATTTCGGGGCTGTTAAAAGAGGACATACATCCATCAAATGTAATTCAGCCTCGTCTTCCCAGGCGTGTTCTTCATTGTTCCTATTTTCAGTCATTAGTCTACACAACCCTTGCCATTTAACTATAGAAGATGGCCTGAACTCGAGGTCATATTCCTGAAGAGCTGTTACCCAATTACCCCTTCTTTCTCCTAACTCCTTCTGTACAAAAAGAGACCTCACAGCTAGGTGTGGGACGATTACCTTGGTTCGGTTTTTTAGTATGTAGGGCCTAAATTGTTTCATTGCTTTGAACACTGCGTAAGCTTGTTTATCTATAGTCGGGTAATTTAATTCGACCCATTGCAGACCAGTGCTCATAAAAGATATGGGGAATTCATCTCCCCCATCTTCCTTCTGAGTAAGCACAGTTGCTAGCGAAACATCAGATGCGAAAGTGTACAGAATAAAATCTTTATCGAAATCTAGGCTTTTGAGAGAGGGTGCGTGCGCAACAACGGTTTTAATCTTGCTGAAGGCGTTCTTCTCAACCTCAGTCCACTTGAATTGTACACTTTGATTTACCATTTGCTGCAAAGGTTTAACAATTTGAGCGAAATTTGGCACAAACCTTCGCACGAAGTTTATTGTCCCCATAAATGATTGCATCCCCTTTTTATTATGGGGCAAGGGGATCTGTTCAATGGCTTTGATCCTTTCTGGGTCTATGGAGAATCCCTTCTTTGAAACTATGTGACAGAGCAACTTACCCTCAGTGACAGCGAACACACACTTTTTGGGGTTGAGTGAGATACCATATTTTCAGCAGCGTTCAAAAATCTGCTTTAGATAAAGTACGTGTTCTTCTCTCCTATTTGAGAATATCATGATGTCATCGAGGTACACTACAACACTGTGGCCAATCAAACTGCGGAAAGCTCTGTCCATAGCCCTCTGGAACGTGGCTCCAGCGTTTATGAGCCCAAACGGCATTCTTCTGTAGGCGAAAGTTCCCCACTTCGTCCTGAATGTTGTTTTCAATCTGTCTTCTTCGGCTACTAATACTTGATTGTAGCCTGAAAATCTGTCTAATAAAGAAAATAGTTTAGAACCTGAGACCATTTGTAGTAGTTGCTCCATGGGTGGAATAGGATACTTGTCTTTATCCGAAGCGCGATTCAAGTTTCTGAAATCTACACATAACCTGATTTCTCCAGATTTCTTCCTAACCGGTACCAGATTTGACACCCATTTCGAGTGTCTAACCTTAAAAATGATTCTAGCATCCAATAATTTCTTGACTTCACTTTGGATTAGAGGTTCCAATTTTGGGTGCATTTTCCTTAAAGGTTGCTGATAAGGTTTGACTCCAGATTTGATGGGGACAACATGTTGGATGATACTGGTGTCATATGTCTTCAGATCTTCATATGTCTAGGCAAAAACATCTTTATATTGATTAAAAAGACCGATAAACCTATTTCTTTCTGCAGGTGAATAGCATTTTCCAAGATTCACATATTTAGGCTTTGTCTCAGTTCCTAAATTTATCAATTCGAACTATAGAGATGAGATGTGAGTCTTCATGTTTGCTGGTCTTCTAAATTTTTCATTTAAGTCAAACATCCGCTCTAAGGTTCTGACTCCTTTAGGGATGAAATTATCAAATTTCAGCTCGGCCTGATGTTCTTCATCATCGATAATCGCCCCTTTAAATACCTCATCATTCGTTAAGCATTCTATAATCTGCTGATCGTCGTCGAACACTCATAGGTTGGTAATCATGTCTGGAACTGAGGGCCTGAAAAGCAATTCAACCGAGCACCGATTATTAGATGGCACAAGCCTAGCAGCTGATGTGGCCAACAAGTCAGCTGCTACATTCTTAAGTCTTGGAATTGACATAATATTAAATGCGTTAAAACACTTGAGTAAATCCCATACCTCATTTTGATAAGCTTTTAAGTGAGGAGAAATGCAATGTATATGATTCCTAATTTGCTTTACAATTATTTCAGAATCTCCAAAAACTTTTAGATTATTTGCCTTTAATTTAATTGCTTTTCTTAAACCTTGAACCAATGCTTCATATTCCACTGTGTTATTTGTACATTCAAACTCTAACCTACATGAAATAAAATGTTTGTTCTTCTCGGGGTCTATCAGGACACAGCCGGCTCCTGACCCTTCTAACGTTTTAGATCCGTTAAAAAAAAGTGTCCAGAAATCGCTAAATACTGCATGGGAATCTACTTCTACTGCTAAGTTTACTATTTTACAATCGATTTCATCAGCTTGTGAAAACCAAAGGAGATGAAGCTGAGCATCTGATGTGTCGCTGGCTTCTTCTGCTTGGTAATTTCCCGGTTCTAACTCAATAAAGTAATTTCCCAACACAAAATCCACTGGTTCATTTTTTCCCTCAAACTTAGTAACGTTGTATTTCATATGAGGCTCCCTCAAAATTTTGATTTGATTCGGCCTTCCTTTATACGGCAGCCATAGATGTGACCATTCTAAGGAAAAATATCCATTTAGCTTTGCCGACCAGTCCCTGCTCAGAATAATCCCATAGGCGTCTGGTATGTCAGCCACCACAATATCAATAACTTGACACACCTTATCGTTTGAAGATAAGCGGACTAGAACATCCTCCATCTCCCCAATTACCTTCACATTCCTTCTATCCAACTGAACAACCCTCCAGGTGGATGGTTTAGGCTACCCATTTATCCTTTTGCAGACCGACAGTGGCATAACGTTAACCGATGCCCCTGAGTCTACCAAGCAATTATGTACGTTGTGGTTAAAAATTTCAAATGTGAGGAGAAATGGTGGATTCTTGCTTTTAGACTTAATTCCTACGCTTGCTTCTCCAATTTTTTCCTCCCTGGGTTGATTGACGGTGGGCGGCCCTTCCTCTGATGCTTCAAGTGCTTTCCAAAGCTTTTCTTTCTGCTGTGGCACCTTACACATTTCAAATAACGAGATATTCACCTTTACCTTCTTTATATCCTCCACAATGTCATATTCCATCTTAGGTTTGGTGGGATTTGGTTTACCATTATTTGTTTTCCCTTCATTGGGCTTGGTGAACACGTTAGTCTGTCTAGGATCTTGGCTGGTGATGGTAAATTCTGGAACTTCATTAGCTGAGGAGTTATTTTGAAATTTCTTAACATTCCTTTGAAGCCTTTTAATCTTTAGGAGCATGAGACTTCTTTCTTTAGACAACCCTTGGCTTCTTGTTGTTACATTCATTTCCATGACGTCCTTGTATTCCAAATTCCTTTCTTTCTCGGCATCAAATAACGAAACACAGTCCCATAGAACCATGGTCTCATCCTCTTGTTCTTTCGTTGATGTATTACTATCTTTCCTTTCTTCATCTTCATCTTCTGTTAATTTAGAATCCAACAGCTGATTCATAACCAACGTCATTGAGTTTATCCATTGAGGACAATTATTTTTTAGAGTGGGGTTGTTCGTGGAAAGTGAAAAAATTGTCCATTCCTACCTTTGTTAAATTCATAGATGCCGAATTTTGCAAGGGGGGTTGGGATTGATTGTTATCCTCCCGTTTCTTGTAATAGGGCTTGTAGAACTTTTGAGCTTCCTTTTCCTTTTCCAATTCTATGATTCTATTAGAAAGCTTCTGCATAATTTTTGCCATCCCTTCAAAATCTGGTGATTGCTCCTCCTTAGGATTAGTAAACAACAAAGCTTTCCTTCCCACATTTTTCTCTCCTGATCGTTCAGGATAATCTTTGATACTTTCCCTTTCAGCCTCTACTTTCTCTGCCTCCTCATAGGTTTCCGCTAGAGTAGGCTTGGCCTTCATTTTGGCAAACATGGCCAACTCGGGTCCTAAAGCCGAGGTATAGTATTCAATCAGGACTTTGTCCAAAGGTTTGTCAGCTTCAGAAAAATTCTTAAGATATGTTGCAAATCTTTGGGTGAAACTATGCACCTTCTCCTTCCTTTCTTTCTTTAAGGCGCATAGTCCTTTCATGAGAGTCGCATGAGTTTTTTGTGTCGCATACTTACTTCTAAAAATCCTCTCAAAGGTATCCCAATCAGGGATAGAAGTTGCAAGCAAACCAAAGTACCACGATGCTACAGCTCCTTTGAGGGTGTCTGGGTACAGTCTGCAAACTACATCCTCATACTCCCCAGCCCTTAACCCTTCTATTTCCAAATAGAAACTTTGCAAATGGTCGTCTACTAGTATCTTCTCATTAGGGTCAAATTTGGGCAGCATGTTTTCAAATGATTGAGGTAAATCGTGCAAAGGAGGTGTTAGGTTTAAAGGTGATCTGGCTTTTTAGGCAGGTGGTGGATTTGGTGGGTTGGGAGGTTGATTTGCGTTCACGCCTACCATGAGTTTGGGTGGAGAATGAGGGGGTGAGGGAGTAGGAGTGTGAATAGGAGAACTATGAGGAGTATCCGGGCCTACTTGATTCAAAGGCAGTACAACTTCCTGTAAGGCTGTTTCTACAAGCTCTTCCCAATCCCCAACCAACACCGAGTCTTCCAATATAGGATGATATTTCCTTTTATATTCTCTTCTGGGAAATTCAGGGATGATTGGCAATCCTCCAATATTCTTCACATATGCCCTACTGTGTATTCTCAGATTATTAAGAACTTCTTTGTCGATAGAATACAAATGTTCTCTACCGCCTTCTTCCAAAATTCGATTATGAAACACACTGCTTTCTGAACTGTTACCGGTGGAATAGTCTTGGGAAAATGGGTTTCCTCGGCCAGCCATGCACTGGCGGCCCTCCTTCTAGCGCCAAAAAACTGTTGAGGCCTAGAAAATCGCAGGTGGCAACAGTAAGGGATTCTCCCTAGTCAACGTTCCCAATTAGCCCATGACTCTTTGGTGTAGGGAATCTGTCCGGTTTGCGGTCCGGCTACCGTAGGTCAAGTGACAAAAATAAAGGTTTTACCGGTTGCGTCCCGATCCATCGTATATATTTTTTGTATTTTTTGACTTAAAGTATGATATGCAAGTGCCTATTTAACATTCAGACTTGATAAAGAATTCCAGGAGTAGTCACAATGTGATGCGCAGGTTCTTACCTCTCGTCTTAAACTCCCAAGCATCTAAATCACACACATTGCAAGAAAATAAATACTAACTAGGCTATCTCTAGAGAGCTAAATATTAGTACATGAGTAATGCAATACTGTCCACTTTTTATGGCAAATCACAGATAGCTGTTCTTATAACCAAAACATATAAACATGAATAAAAGCATACATGACAAGATAGCTCATCAACAGTTAAAAAACCCCATTACTCATAGTGGAAAACATCACGAAATATACTAGAGAACATTCAGGCAAGAACATAGGTTCAGAAAGTTAGAACGCTCTCACAGTTAATGAAACACAGTCGAAAATGAAATAGTTCCCATTCAACATCGTTCATTTTATCACATTGAGACATTCCACACAGCACCTTCTCCAACAGGCAAAATTTGCAATTTCTGATTGTAAAACGAAATAGTTCCTCTTACAAACAATAGTTCACAAGTTTTTTCGGGGAAAAAGCCCCTATAAATTCTAACTTTCCTATATTTAAACCAAATCAGCTAATTGCTTGGGCTTCCCCCCAAGCGTGTGACCTTTGGGTTCCTCCAAATCGTTTAATATCCCCATTTTTGTCTTTTCTGTGAGTACTCATGATTCACTTCATGCATTACGTTTTTAGAGTATTCGGCAAAGCGGGATCCGCTTGGTAACTGAAAGATCTTTCCAAGCCTGGGATTTTGTCGCCATTGATTCTGCTACTCCATCTCCCCGCTATGTCCCCTCGTGGTAGTAATTTATAAAAAAAAAATCTCTCGAGTTCATCTGCAATTACATGACATGTATCATTAATCAGGACTATATTTTTCAATAAAACCAAAATGCATCAACGAAATGACTAGTCCTCAAAAGAGGCCTTATACTGTCATAAAAACCTTAACAAACGCCAGAACCATTGTCTCATCCATAAGGGTTTAAAACTAACGAAACTGCGGGGAGAGACAAATTATCGGCGGCTTAAAATACTAAAACCTCGGCCGAGGTAGTCTTACCCACAGCCGCGCAGACGGATGTCCAACAGGAAACGGGACCCGTGAGAACGTTAAGTTCATCAGAGTCGAAAAATATAGACTTAAAATCTAGGTGGAAAAGTCTCAGTCAACGATCGGAAGGACATCAATGTCGGACACTCAGTGCGTTACACAGCCGCAAGGGCGGAGGGGGAAAGACTACGGCCTCCGATCCAACACAAGGTGACGAAGACCCGATAAAGCATCGGTGGGCGGAGCAATTGTATGTCGGATACTTAGTTTATTTCGGAACCGCAAGGGTAGAAGATACACAGACTAACTCCTCCGATAATGTGAATCAAACCAAACAACAAAGAAGTTAAGGTCTTCGTTCGATTTCCGCAACGGAGGCTCCCTAAGGAAACATGGTGCCGATAAGTTGCTTAAATGACTTCCAAAACATCGGTTAGCACGGGAACTAAGTTCCCAAGAGGAAAATGCAGCTCGACGGGTAACAAAACAAACTCTAAACTCCGCCACCCACAGCAGCTCCAGACATAAGTAACTTTTTTTACAACAGGAAGAGAGTTAACCTCAAAAATAGTCCAAGAGTAAAACACGACAAAAATTTCATGGATCCAAACAATTCAAGGCAACATTAAAATCATGAGGGGGTCCAAAATTAGAAAATTTGGGGGAAACAGTTGCAGCTGCAACAATTGGAGACTATCTAGTGAACCTAGATCTCTAGATGATTATTCCTTGAGTGACAGACTGTTTAACAACAAACGAACCTATTGAATTCTTCCATCTATCTGGATTTCTCAAATGGCAAATATATGTACCTTTAATCATTGATGATAGTCCGATTTGGGAGAGTGGAAACCAGGATTTTGAAGTCAAGATAACTCTTTTGACGCCGAAAGATGAATTTCATTTGTTACCTCTGTCTTCAGGTAGCTACCAGCTCGGACACCACAGGATTGTAGCCTAAGGTAAACAGAAATATTCATTTGTTCCTCATTCCCATGCCATTTTGCACTTTTCGTGCTTTTGAACTTTTGTTCTTTTCATGTGAGTCCTCCTGCATGCCTTTCTTTCTGAATTTTAATTCAGGCTCCTCTATCCCTAGTGTCCTTTTGTGTGAGAGATGTATTCACATTTCAGTTCACGGACGGAGAGGAACTTTCGGCGATTTAGTACTTATGGCTCAGCATTTGTTTTGAGATATAATGCTTTCATAGGAGCTTTCGACTCTTATCTGTCTTTTGGCATTCAATCCTTGGCATGGGATTGTTTATATATAATAAAATGTTTACCTTGCTTCTTTTCCATGGGCCCTTTGCTGTCACTCCTTGGGACATTTTAAATGTGACATGGATGGAGCCTCAAAATAGTATTCCTGACCCTTTGATTCTGGTTTATTTCACAGGGATTAAGTAGAACTTGAATGTGTACATAGCCACTCGGGAAAACTGCTAAAATGGAAGAAATCTTTTTAGATAAACAATAATACACAGTCTTATACCCAAGAATTTTAATCATTCCAAAATTCTGATGTTCTCCCTACAACCATGGGTTTGCCTCCTTTATTGAAATCAGTATAATTTAAACTAAAACAAAACTGAACCATACAACTCAAAAAGATGTCCAAGCCAGATTATTTATAAACAAGATAGAAGAACACAAACAAAACTCAGGAAAAATAAGGTTTGAGAACTAAACCATTTACTGGTAAGTTCTCTTCCCACCCTTGTAAATATTGCAACCTATAAGTTGAGGGGCCAATCTTTGCCACAATCTGGAAAGGACCTACCCACAACTGCTAGAATTTTGTGTGTTTTCCTTTCTCATCATGGGGGTGGTCCCACTTGAGAACCAAATCTCCCACCTCAAAATCTTTTGTCCCAGCCTTATGTTTATCAAACCACCTCTTTACTACCTCTTGTTGTTGTTTAAAATGCTCTCTGGCTTTAGATCGAGACTCTTCTGCCTTCAAGAGATTATATATCCTCATTTGCAAGACTTCATTATCCGATCCCCTAGATTCTTGAGCTATTATGGAAGAGGGTAGCATGATATTGGGGGGTAGAATGGCCTCTTTACCATACACAAAGGGTATACAGATACATTCTTATGGAAGACTTTGGGGTGACTCTATCAGCCCAGTGGGTGTTTGGTAAAGCTGAGTGCCAACTCCTCTGATTTTATATCACCGTCTTTTTTAAAATCCTGATTAGGTTCTTGTTTGTAGACTCAGCTAAGCCATTTCCATGTGGATAATAATTAGCAAAGTAATGCAACTTAATCCCTTTCTCATGAGCAAAAGCAGTTAATCTTATTGAGGAAAAGTAAGTAGCATTGTCAAAAACTAAAGAAACTGGAACTCCAAACCTGGTCATAATATGGTCTTGCAAGAAGTCTATGACCGCAGTCTCATTTATTTTGCGCAACAGGATGGCTTCGACCCAGCGAGTGAAGTAGTCAGTTGTTGTCAGAATATACTTGTGTTGCAGGGAAGAATTCGGCTTTATCTCCCCAATGATATCTAACCCCCATTTTTCAAAGGGCTCTATTATTATCACAGGTTTCAATGGCCCTGCTGCTCTAGCTTGTCTTCCGCTACACCTTTGACAAATGTCGCACTTCCTAACATGGGCGTGTGCATCTTTGAAAAGTGTGGGCCAATAGTATCCGGCTCTGAGAATTTTGTGAGCTGTAGTATCTCCCGAAAAATGTCCCCCAACAGGCCTATCATGCAAATCTGACATTACCTTCTTCGCATCTTCCTTTTCTAAGCATCTAAGAAGAACTCCGTCGTAATTTTTTCTGAATAATATTCCTTCAATAATTTGATAGGAGGCCGATTTAAGATGCAGTGTTCTTCTTTGCTTAGAATTCCAATGTTCTGGCAACGATCCTATCTTAAGGTAATGCACAAGGTCTCGATACCAAGATTTCGGGGCTGTGAAAAGAGGACATACATCCATCAAATGTAATTCAGCCTCGTCTTCCCAGGCGTGTTCTTCATTGTTCCTATTTTCAGTCATTAGTCTGCACAACCCTTGCCCTTTAACTATAGAAGCTGGCCTGAACTCGAGGTCATATTCCTGAAGAGCTATTACCCAGTTACCCCTTCTTTCTCCTAACTCCTTCTGTACAAAAAGAGACCTCACAGCTGGGTGTGGGACGATTACCTTGGTTCGGTTTTTTAGTATGCAGGGCTTGAATTGTTTCACTGCTTTGAACACTGCGTAAGCTTGTTTTTATATAGCCAGGTAATTTAATTCGGCCCCTTGCAGACCAGTGCTCATAAAAGATATGGGGAATTAATCTCCCCCATCTTCCTTTTGAGTAAGCACAGCTGCTAGCGAATCATCAGATGCAAAAGTGTATAGAATAAAATCTTTATCGAAATCTGGGATTTTGAGAGAGGGTGCGTGCGCAACAGCGGTTTTAATCTTGCTGAAGGAGTTCTTCTCAACCTCAGTACACTTGAATTGTACACTTTGCTTTACCATTTGCTGCAAAGGTTTAACAATTTGAGCGAAATCTGGCACAAACCTTCGCACGAAGTTTATTGTCCCCATAAATGATTGCATCCCCTTTTTATTATGGGGCAAGGGGATCTATTCAATGGCTTTGATCCTTTCTGGGTCTATGGAGATTCCCTTCTTTGAAACTACGTGACCCAGCAACTTACCCTCAGTGACAGCGAACACACACTTTTTGGGGTTGAGTGAGATACCATATTTTCGGCAACGTTCAAAAATCTGCTTTAGATGAAGTGTGTGTTCTTCTCTCCTCTTTGAGAATATTGTGATGTCATCGGGGTATACTACAGCACTGCAGCCAATCAAACCATGGAAATCTATGTCCATAGCCCTCTAGAACGTGGCTCCAGCGTTTATGAGCCCAAACGGCAGTCTTCTGTAGGTGAAAGTTCCCCACTTGGTCCTGAATGTTGTTTTCAATCTGTCTTCTTCGGCTACTAATACTTGATTGTAGCCTGAAAATCCGTCTAATAAAGAAAATAGTTCAGAACCTAAGACCATTTGTAGTAGTTGCTCCATGGGTGGAATAGGATAATTGTCTTTATCCGAAGCGCGATTCAAGTTTGTGAAATCTACACATAGCCTGATTTCTCTAGATTTCTTCCTAACCGGTACCATATTTGAGACCCATTCTGAGTGTCTAACCTTAAAAATGATTCTAGCATCCAATAATTTCTTGACTTCACTTTGGATTAGAGGTTCCAATTTTGGGTGCATTTTCCTTAAAGGTTGCTGATAAGGTTTGACTCCAGATTTGATGGGGACAACATGTTGAATGATACTGGTGTCATATGTCTTCAGATCTTCATATGTCCAGGTGAAAACATCTTTATATTGATTAAAAAGACCGATAAGCCTATTTCTTTCTGCTGGTGAACAACATTTTCCAAGATTCACATATTTAGGCTTTGTCTCAGTTCCTAAATTTATCAATTCAAACTGTAGAGATGAGCTGTGAGTCTTCACGTTTGCTGGTCTTCTAAATTTTTCATTTAAATCAAACATCCGCTCTAAGGTTCTGACTCCTTTAGGGATGAAATTATCAAATTTCAACTCGGCCTGATGTTCTTCATCATCGATAATCGCCCCTTTAAATACCTCGTCATTCATTAAGCATTCTATAATCTGCTGATCATCATCGAACACTCGTAGGTTGGTAATCATGTCTGGAACCAAGGGCCTGAAAAGCAATTCAACGGAGCACCGATTATTAGATGGCACAAGCCTAGCAGCTGATGTGGCCAACAAGGCAGCTGCTGCATTCTTAAGTCTTGGAATTGACATAATATTAAATGCGTTAAAACACTTGAGTAAATCCCATACCTCATTTTGATAAGCTTTTAACTGAGGAGAAATGCAATGTATCTGATTCCTAATTTGTTTTACAATTATTTCAGAATCTCCAAAAACTTTCAGATTATTTGCCTTTAATTCAATTGCTTTTCCTAAACCTTGAACCAATGCTTCATATTCAAGTGTGTTATTTGTACATTCAAACTCTAACCTACATGAAAGAAAATGTTTGTTCTTCTCGGGGTCTATCAGGACACAGCCAGCTCCTGACCCTTCTAAAGTTTTAGATCCGTTAAAAAAAGTGTCCATAAATCGCTAACTACTACATGGGAATCTACTTCTACTGCTAAGTTTACTATTTTACAATCGATTTCATCAGCCTGTGAAAACCGAAGGAGATCAGGCTGAGCGTTTGATGTGTCGCTAGCTTCTTCTGCTTGGTAATTTCTCGGTTCTAACTCAATAAAGTAATTTCCCAACACAGAATCCACTTGTTCGTGTTTTTCCTCAAACTGAGTAACGTTGTATTTCATATGAGGCTCCCTCAAAATTTTGATTTGATTCGGGCTTCCTTTATACGGCAACCACAGATGTGACCAGTCTGAGGCAAAATATCAGTTTAGCTTTGCCGACTAGTCCCTGCTCAGAACAAGCCCATAAGCGTCTGGTATGTTAGCCACCACAATATCAATAACTTGACACCTTATCATTTGAAGATAAGCGGACTAGAACATCCTCCATCTCCCCAATTACCTTCACATTCGTTCTATCCAACTGAAAAACCCTCCAGGTGGATGGTTTAGGCTGCCCATTTATCCTTTTGCAGACCGACAATGGCATAACGTTAACTGATGCCCCTTAGTCTACCAAGCAATTATGTACGTTGTGGTTAAAAATTTCAAACGCGAGGAGAAACGGTGGATTCTTGCTTTTAGACTTAATTCCTACGCTTGCTTCTCCAATTTTTTCCTCCCTGGGTTGATTTTCGGTGGACAGCCCTTCCTCTGATGCTTCAAGCGCTTTCCAAAGATTTTCTTTCTGCTGCGGCACCTTACACATTTCAAATAATGAGATATTCGCCTTTACCTTCTTTATATCATCCACAATGTCATATTCCATCTTAGGTTCGGTGGGATTTGGTTTACCATTATTTGTTTTCCCTTCATTGGGCTTGGTGAACACGTTAGTCTGTCTAGGATCTTGGCTGGTGATGGTAAATTCCGGAACTTCATTAGCTGAGGAGTTATTCTGAAATTTCTTAACATTCCTTTGAAGCCTTTTAATCTTTGGGAGCATGAGACTGCTTTCTTTAGCCAACCCTTGGCTTCTTGTTGTTACATTCGTTTCCATGACGTCCTTGTATTCCAAATTCCTTTCTTCCTCGACATCAAATAACGAAACACAATCCCATAGAACCATGGTCTCATCCTCTTGTTCTTTCGTTGATGTATTACTGTCTTTCCTTTCTTCATCTTCATCTTCTGTTAATTTAGAATCCAACATCTTATTCATAACCAACATCATTGAGTTTATCCATTGAGGACAATTATTTTCAGAGTGGGGTTGTTGGTGGAAAGTGCAAAAATTGTCCATTCCTACCTCTGTTAAATTCATAGATGTCGAATTTTGTGGGGGGGGATTCAGATTGATTGTTATCCTCCGGTTTCTTATAATAGGGCTTGTAGAACTTTTGAGCTTCCTTTTCCTTTTCAAAGTCTATGATTCTGTTAGAAAGCTTCTGCATCATTTTTTCCATCCCTTCAAAATCTGGTGATTACTCCTCCTTAGGCTTAGTAAACAACAAAGATTTCCTTCCCATATTTTTCTATCCTGATCGTTCGAGATAATCTTCAATACTTTCCCTTTCAGCCTCTACTTTCTCCGCCTCCTCATAGGTTTCCGCTAGAGTAGGCTTGGCCTTCATTTTGGCAAACATGGCCAACTCAGGTCCTAAAGCCGAGGTATAGTATTCAATCAAGACTTTGTCCGAAGGTTTGTCAACTTCAGAAAAATTCTTAAGATATGCTACAAATCTTTGGGTGAAACTATGCACCTTCTCCTTCCTTTCTTTCTTTAAGGTGCATAGTCCTTGCATGAGAGTTGCATGAGTTTTTTGTGTCGCATACTTACTTCTAAAAATCCTATCAAAGGTATCCCAATCAGGGATAGAATCTGCAGGAAAACCAAAGTATCATGATGCTGCAGCTCCTTTGAGGGTGTGTGGGAACAGTCTGCAAACTACATCCTCATACCCCCCAGCCCTTAACCCTTCTATTTCCAAATAGAAACTTTGCAAATGGTCGTCTACTAGTATCTTCTCATTAGGGTCAAATTTGGGCAGCATATTTTCAAAAGATTGAGGTAAATCGTGCAAAGGAGGTGTTAGGTTTAAAGGTGATCTGGCTTTCCAGGCAGGTGGTGGATTCGGTGGGTTGGGAGGTTGATTTGCGTTCACACCTGCCATGAGTCTGGGTGGAGAATGAGGGGGTGAGGGAGTAGGAGTGTGAACAGGAGAACTATGAGGAGTATCCGGGCCTACTTGATTCAAAGGCAGTACAACTTCCTGTAAGGCTGTTTCTACAAGCTCTTCCCAATCCCCAACCAGCACTGAGTCTTCCAATATAGGATGATCTTTCCTTTTATATTCTCTTCTGGGCAATTCAGGGATGATCGGAAATCCTCCAATATTCTTCACATATGCCCTAGTGTGTCTTCTCAAATTATTAACAACTTCATTGTTGACATAATACAAATGTTCTCTACCCCCTTCTTCCGGAATTGGATTATGAAACACACTGCTTTCTAAACTGTTACCGGTGGAATAGTCTCGGGAAAATGGGTTTCCTCGGCCAGCCATGCACTGGCAGCCCTCCTTCTAGCGCCAAAAAACTGTTGAAGCCTAGAAAACCGTAGGCGAAAACAGCAAGGGATTCTCCCCAGTCAACGTTCCCAATTATCCCGTGACTGTTTGGTGTAGGGAATCCGTCTGGTTTGCGGTCCGGCTACCGTAGGTCAAGTGACAAAAATAAAGGTTTTACCGGTTGCGGCCCGATCCATTGTATATATTTTTTGTATTTTTTGACTTAAAGTATGATATGCAAGTTCCTATTTAACATGCAGACTTTATAAAGAATTCTAGGAGTAGTCACAATGTGATGCGCAGGTTCTTACCTCTCGTCTTAAACTCCCAAGCATCTAAATCACACACCTTGCAAGAAAATAAATACTAACTAGGCTATCTCTAGAGAGCTAATATTAGTACATGAGTAATGCAATACTGTCCACGTGTTATGGAAAATCACAGATAGCTGTTCTTATAAACAAAACATATAAACATGAATAAAAGTATACATGACAAGATAGCTCATCAACAGTTAAAAATTCCCATTACTCATAGTGGAAAACATCACGGAATATACTAGAGAACATTCAGGCAAGAACATAGGTTCAGAAATTTAGAATGCTCTCGTAGTTAATGAAACACAGTCGAAAACAAAATAGTTCCCATTCAACATCATTCATTTTATCACATTGAGACATTCCACACAGCACCTTCTCCAACAGGCAAAATTTGCAATTTCTGATTGTAAAACGAAATAGTTCCTCTTACAAACAATAGTTCACAAGTTTTTCAGAGAAAAATCCCCTGTAAGTTCTAACTTTCCTATATTTAAACCAAATCAGCTAATTGCTTGGGCTGCCCCCCAATCGTGTGACCTTTGGGTTCCTCCAAATTGTTTAATATCCCCATTTTTGTCTTTTCTGCGAGTACTCATGATTCACTTCATGCGTTACATTTTTAGAGTATTCGGCAAAGCGGGATCCGCTTGGTAACTGACAGATCTTTCCAGGCCTGGGATTTTGTCGCCATTGATTCTGCTACTTCGTCTCCCCGCTATGTCCCCTTGTGGTAGTAATTTATAAAAAAAATATCTCGAGTTCATCTGCAATTACACGACATGTATCATTAATCAGGACTGTATTTTTCAATAAAACCAAAATGCATCAACGAAATGACTAGTCATCAAAAGAGGCCTTATACTATCATAAAAACCTTAACAAATGCCAGAACCACTATCTCGTCCATAAGGGTTTAAAACTGACGAAACGACGGGGAGAGAAAACTTATCGGCAGCTTAAAATACTAAGACCATGGCCGAGGTACTCTTACCCATAGCCGCGCAGACGGATCTCCAACAGGCAACGGGACCCGTGAGGACATTAAGTTCATCAGAGTCGGAAAAGATAGACTTAAAATCTAGGTGGAAAAGTCTCAGTCGGCGATCGAAAGGACATAAACGTGGGACACTCAGTGCGTTACACAGCCGCAAGGGCGGAGGGGGAAAGACTACGGCCTCCAATCCAACACAAGGTGACAAAGACCTGACAAAGCATCGTCGGGCAGAGTGATTGTATGTCGAATACTTAGTTTATTTGGGAGTCGCAAGGGCAGAAGATACACAGAATAACTTCTCCAATAATGTGAATCAAGCCAAACAACAAAGAAGTTAAGGTCTTCGTTCAATTTCCGCAACGGAGGCTCCCTAAGGAAACATGGTTTCGATAAGTTGCTTAAACGACTTCCGAAACAACAGTTAGCATGAGAACTAAGTTCCCGAGAGGAAAATGCAGCTTGACGGGTAACAAAACAAACTCTAAACTCTGCGACCCACAACAGCTTTAGACATAAGTAACTTTTTTTACAATAGGAAGAGAGTTAACCTCAAAAATAGTCCAAGAGTAAAACACGACAAAAATTTCATGGATCCAAACAATTCAAGGCAACATTAAAATCATGAGGGGGTCCAAAATTAGAAAATTTGGGGGAAACAGTTGCAGCTACAACAGGCTCAGACTGATCATATGGATTAACTGCATGCTCCTCTTCCATATAAAAATTTCCCAAGGCCACAAGATCCATGCTCTCTCCTTTAAAATCCTCATAGATAGGATCTTAAATAAAACCATAAAGAGACTCAAAACTCCCTCCATTAGATATGTCATAGAAAAGATTATCAACAAAACCATCAAAATTTTATGTTCATTATTTTCCTTCTCAGACATGTCATAGATTGGATTTCCATGGATTTTTAGGAATCCTCATCAACATCTTTTTCGGACATAAGGGAGTCTTCGTCACTTGTATCATGCTACAGGATATACTTGTCCTCCTCTTTATACACATCTTCTTCATAAAAAAGGTCACAAGACTATTATCATTATATGGAGAATAGGTAGGAGTTCCATCATGCACAATATAGTTTTCATCATAAGTTTCAATATAATCTTTTGTAATGGATTCATTCTGAGGTAGATATGGAGTAAAAATGTGATCATCATCACTGAAATAGTCATGAAAGCATTCCCAGTCATCAATATTATTTGTTGATGTGACATGAGAAGGGTCTTCAATAATATGTTCAATTAATGACTCTTCATGCACAAACTCAATGGGATCATCATGGATTTCTTCTGCATTGTGATCTCTTGGAGGTAGCACCCAATACCTGTCATTTCCTATCCTGATGAAACAAGGTAATTTAGGGTCTTCCTCATGATACTCTATCCAGGGAAAGGAAATGAAAAGGAACCCTTCCAAGAGTTTGTCTAAATCTTCCATGTTAGTCTCTCCTGTATGCCACGACCTCAAGAACATTCTAAGGAAGATTGAAAGGGAAGTAATACCTTTATTTGGAAGACCATTGAGATACAATTCACAAGCATTTCCTCATAGAGTACTAACAAAAATCTCCATCATATTATCTTCATACAAAACATTGAAATCAGCCAAAATTTTAAGAAAATATATGACATGTTGGACCTATGTATGCTTATTTCCCCAAAAGATAAGTAGATGATCATATATATCTTCACCATTATGATAATTAGGGAATCCTGGGATGTTTGAGAAATTGAAGGAAGGATATTCACTGGAAATCCGAGCTCTTTCCTCATCCATATTGTTATACAACATTAAGCATTTGATTTAACCACAGAGCTGTTAAAATAATGAGTTTTAAAATTTTACTGTTTGCATGGGCTTATATACACACAATCAATCTCAACAATTTTTGGGAGAAACAAAGGTTTTATCCCTTCAATGGAGTCGTCATGTGAAAAGAAAAATATGCATCATAAATATTTCACAAAAAAAATCTCTTTTTTTTATTTTCCTTGTATAAAGGAAAAAATGTAAGTGGAGTCGTCAGACAAAGAATTAAAGATCTACTCTAATCATTCATCAAACAAAGAAAAAATAAATAAAGAAGAAAGTCGAAACCTAGGAATACAAATATGTATCCCTGGCAACAACGCCAAAATGTGTTACCCCATTTCACACACCTGGGATTTAAGTGCAGAAAAAATATTCAAGTTGCTAGGTGTGTCCTTAGGGGGAACTTTCAAGTCAAGTACTTTCACTTGATCTTGACTCCTTCGTTTAGGAAAAATTCCTAATAAAGCCAAGGGGGCTGGTCCCTAAGAAAGAGTTGTCTAAGGCTCTTAAGTTTTAGTCATTAATTATGGAGGTAATTTGTTTATGAGTTTTTTGAACTAAAATTACCGAGACAAGATTGTTTGCAAATTTAAATAAATATTCCAGCAGCATAACATCAACACATAAGAAAATTGAAATAAATGCGAATCAGATCAGTTCCAATGGAGTCAAAATAAAATAATGTTGTTGAAATAAAATGTTTTGAAATGTATCTTGGTGAGTTTTAATTATTAAAATATGAGGTAATATATGGGAAGGGGATTCTTGATATACTGAAAGTAATGAGAATATATTCGGAAGATGATGAAAGTGGTTCCTCACTCGAAAATGTGGGTTGAGTTGAAGCCTCTGAAAAGGTATCCAATACTACACCAATAAGGATGTAGCCTGGTTGTATCTCGAGGTCGCTACTCAGTGGTTCCCGCTTCCTTTGAATATTTTCCACGATTGTCAACTATCGTATGTCGGATCTTCATAAAAAAATTTGGGTAGTTGATTTTATTAATGAATGATTAGATAAATGTGAGGAATTTAGAGCGTGTCGAAAAACACTTTTGATTCCCCAACAACCAGGTAAATCCCACAGAGAAAAATAACATAGACGAGTTTAAGACAAAATGTTTATTCCAATTTGATGAATAAAAATATGTTTGTAGAATCAAATATGTTATTGACCAATTAAACCGCAACTATGTGTCACTTTCTAATCATCCACCAATAATTGGCAAAAAGCCTTTGGTTGGTGGTAAGAGAGTACTTCGTGGAAACAAGTCAAGTATGATATATAAAGATGAAATAAAATAAAAATAACTAAACTATTAATCCTTTCTAGAATTCAGAGTGTGTTCAAGTGTTGATTAGTAAAATGCAAACCATGAAGGAGACTGTGAAATCCCCCCCCCCGGAGTGTGGGCGTTGTGTATCCCACTTTATTTAATTATCAATGAACTTTAAAAATTGATGAAATAAGAAAATAAAATTCCTTTTTAACTTTGGAAAAGGATAGAAAAGGCTTACACACTCTTTGGAAGAAAATAGGAATGAAGAAGGGAGAAGAAGGAAGGATTTCGGGTGCTCTAAATGACGAAAAATTTGATTTTTGGAAACGTTTTATTCTCCTTTTTCTCAGACCTGGTAAAAATCAGTGATAAATTTATTTTATAATCTCATGGATTAATCAAATAAAAGTACAAAAAAATCATACTACTCAAATACTTGGAAATTTGTGAGAATTTTATGAAAAACAAGCACTTAAAGTATGAATCTAGATCTAGTTTAAGATGATACTTTTAAAGAAATTCTAGATGTGATATATATGCATAACAAAATCAGATTTTAATATCAGACTTTTTAGATCTAAATTTTTTCAAGCACAAAGAATCGGTAACCAAGAAAGATTTGAAATTTAGAGAGAGAAGGGAGAGATCCTCAAGCCTGATCTTGAAAGGTATGAAGGAGATGAAGAATCTATGAAAAAAAACACATTAGATTTCAGCTGGTATATGTAATGGAAAGGAGGTGGATGCAACTAAGCTCCAAATCCATTTCACCTAAAGAAACCTGCAAAAATTGGACAATCCTTCAAACAAGCATGCTTAATATAGTACATTTCATCATAGAAGACAAGGAGAATATTAGTACAACCGAATACAATCTATTACTCCTGAAATATTCTACAAATAAAACATAAATTAACAAATTGACAACATCAAATGTTCATCCAAAAGGAATCTAGATCAATACTACCAAACTTGACAAAAAATAAATCCTAATTTAGTTGAATATCACCTCAAAAATTATCCAATTGCATAACTATGAGAGAATGAAACAATGAGCCTCCAAATCCTTCAATATTATTAATCAAAATGCAATAACAACAATACAATGAGGAGAGGTTCAATACATCCTCCCAAATGAGAAAGAAAGCCTCACTTAAATAGGGAAAATGAGAGCAAAGCCATAGGGGAAGAATTTTCCAAGTGTTGGAGATTTTTGAGATGATTTGGGGTGAAATAGAGTGAACTAGAGGTGGTAGGGGACACCTCTCATAATTTAGGTCACCCCCTCCTCTTTTCGGTGACACGTATACAACAAGAGGTGATATTTTTCATGGATAAATGTGCCCCTCTAAGGAGAAATTCTCTCCCTCATGGATTTGATTGGAATCAAGCCGATTTGATCTTGATTTGGTCTCCAGTTTGCCCCAAAATAATCATCAGTTAACTTGGAACATGTTTGGGACAAGTTCCCACCGATTTAGGGATGTGTTGTTTTCTCCATATTTTCCCTTTTTCTAATTTTTTATTCTCTTTTTTGCCTTTTTTGGAGAGAATTTCACTTAAGTGATAAATAAACACTTAAAACTTAGAAAAAATGGGTTTTTGGGTATAGTGGGTGCTCTGAGTTTGAAAACAAGAACCCCCATGGCAAATTTGGTTCCCTAGGCCCACTTTTATGACCTTTTCAAATTTTACAATTAAAATACACCTTATCGATGATTTTATTAAAAAAATAAAAACTAAAAAATCCTATGAAAGAATTAGCGCATGTCCATGAAACTTTGGTACTATGACTATCATGGTATAATACATAGACCTTAGGCTTTAATAACCTTTTAAGACATAATCACCAATTTCACCATCTTAACTTTAAAGGATTTTGAGTGAAAAACTCGAAAATTATGTTGCTTAAAAAAGTCACTTTATCGACGAGGGAAAAAACATTCAAGGATGATGACCTTGATGACCAAGTTCTAAGAAGGCCAAGCCTTTTACAAAAATAAACCATCATTGTATGTCATTTATTACAATTCCCCGGAGGGGCTGTGAACATGCGAAAAAGGGACCACAACTAGCGTCGATGAAACCATGGAACTTCTAATCAATTAAGTAAGAACAATTGATTTGGTTCGATCCTTGGTGGCCCACTCAAAATATACCCTAAGTGAAACTTATTGGATAACTTATATAAAAGAAAAAAATTACCCCATTGTTGTTCAGGATAAAGCACCCTTGTAACCTAGAGTCTGGGGTTACCAACTTACTACTAACTTGCAGACACTCAGCTTTACCAGAGAATGGAAAGGGGATAGGAAGAAAGTATTGACTTACCTGATTACCGACGGTTGATCCAAGTTTGATATTCTCCCGCTCCTCTTCTCTCTAAAGATTCCAAGGATGCACCTCTTCACCTGCAAAGAGTAAATCCTTCAAGTAATATCTCATGCATATATATGACATAGGATAAATTAACAGTATATAAAACATATAATCAAATATATTAATTAACCAAAATACATGAAATAGACTCAACACAAGATTGGAAGAATAATTCTCGTTATTAGCAATCGATGAATGAGATAAGAGTACAACCCAACTTCTGAGACAAGGACTCCTCTACAACCAAAGGACTCTGAGTTTTGATGCTCCAAGATTCTGAAGATATACCACTAGCATAACTTTGCTCTCCAAAATTTATTGATTAGTCCCCACCCCAAGGCCTCTATTTATAATTTGGGAAATAGAGTAGTTTCGAAGGTTGGGATGGTTGAGATAGTTGGGATAGTTATGGATTAGGGCCCAACTAATCTCATATAATCACGTTTTATATTTTTTAAATTCAAAACAAGATGTAGGCGGCTATTAATATAGGAAACCCACGTATGACACGTGAGTTGCTCGAAGGAAACCCGTGTATGCAAGTGTATCTGGGTTGCAATGAAAATATTCGCATACTGTACATGAGTTGCAATGCATATAGTCGCATATGCAACTCAACACTTAGAAAAAATATATATCAAGCTGGTTTGAGGGTAATGCATCCCAGGTCATGCCCATCTATAGTGTTTTGGCCACTTCAATCCTAATTTGTCCTTTTGTGTACCAACATGAAGAATGTCGGCACTCGGATGGATAAGTGCCATTTGGGCTGATAACAGATGCCCCCTAATGTGTGAGGTCAGAGGGAAGTGATGGCCGAAATACATTATAATCATTATCTTGGAGAACTCAGAGGTCCAATGGAGCAGAGGAAGTACCTGAAACAAATACATAGTAATGTCATATACAAAATCATATCTGAGGATGCCATGTTCAATATACTGGAACATTAGCTCCTTTACAATATTTGAGTACATCATATGATACGAGTTCAAGACCACGTATATTACAAAGGTGGATCGAAGCCACAATATACAATAATGATGAGCCTTCAAATTTTTGGGAACTGTGTAAGTGAATACAACATAGTCTTGTTCAACTTAGGTTATGAACCTAAAATCCAAAAGAACCAGTACAATCCAAGCCATGTGAATAAACGTGTCGAAGTTGAACATGGATAGGATTCAACAGATTGTCAACCAATAGATGATAATTGACAACTGAAGCAAAGGAATTCACCAATAGTGAAAGTGAATCTTGAGGTACTATCGTCAAAACTCTAGGTATTCATCATCAGGAAGTGCTGATGAGAAACCATACTGTGATGAGGAAGGAAATAGATCCTCCAATGAACCACAAGATTGACTAGGAACTGGATAAAGGAAGGGAGACATAAGTAATATCAGGTAGGACAATGATGGGATCAGGATAAAAATCAGATGTAGGGATAAATCTTTGAACAGTGAGCATGACACAGAGATGACCCAAGGAAGCTTTTAACTTTACAGATAATACAACTAGACTTATCTATCATGTAGGAAACATGATCAGATTCCCCAAGTGTAATGGACAAGTGGAGGAGTAAGAAACTCGAAGTGATAGTTGAACTAAAAGTGAACACTGAGACATGAGTATTGGAAAGTACAGAGAGTGCTATGTTCAAGGATGACATACTGCCACCAACTGAGAATCAAAAGAAAACTTCTTCCTTATCTTTCCTGTTAAATTTTAACAAGTCCAGGAAAGTCAACTCGAGTCTCTCTTAGTTTTTGACAAGCTTGAAGAGAATAGGGAATAATGCTTGATAATGTTATTGATTCATGGATTTTATGATCCCGAACTAGTACATGCTCACTTGGTGTTTTCATGTTTAGAGAGTCTAAAAACTCTGAAGAAAACTCCAGGGGGGGGGATTTTTCGTCCAATTTAGTCTCTTGAGGCCAAAAAAGTATAAAACATACCACAGAAAACT
This sequence comes from Pseudotsuga menziesii, assembly GCA_001517045.1. NCBI lineage: Eukaryota > Viridiplantae > Streptophyta > Pinopsida > Pinales > Pinaceae > Pseudotsuga > Pseudotsuga menziesii. The sequence goes on from LPNX010374615.1 coordinate 717,464, forward strand.
CTCTTAACTTCCATAGAAGAGAAGGTGAACCTTTTTCATACTTAGTCAGGGAGGTCCGAAAAAGGTTAAATTACCACCTACCCAACGCTCCTTCAAGAGAAACATATAGCTTGAGTTTTACGAGTGTGAAGGAAAGCAAGATCACTCGAAAAGATCCATTTGAGTACGAGGAATGGGGCTTACAACAGTAAACTCGATGCTTTATTGTTAGTGTTTAACGAGCATGACAAAGACAGAAAGTACACTCGAAATCTTTTTCATGTTTAGGTCCAGAGCACGAAAAAGAGAAAACTAAGCTCATACCGAGTGTTCCTTTTCCGTAAATTTAGTCCCTCGGGTCTGGAAAAGTGATAAACCTATACCTGAGAATACTCTTCTCAATTCCGTAGAAAAGAGAGTGATCATTTCTCATATTATTCCACATGGTCCGAGAAAGAGATAACCTACCACCAATGTGGATGCCCATTCACATATTCTTAACGAGCCTGAATGGACAATTTTACTCGGCAGTTAAGTCTATTTTGAGGACTTAGACCTGGGCCTAAAGAAACTCCATAAGGGCGGGGAGTCTTTAAAAAGGATAGCTTGTAAAAAGAGACCAAAATGAGGCTCACTTTGGCGTGAAAAATAGCTAAGGAGACTCCCCTGAACCTATGACAAATGTGGCATGAGTACCAAAAGACAATAAATGTGTTCTAATCTAGGGTACTCATGTGATGAAAGCCCTATCCATGGAAGAACAATGGCATAAACAAGGTCCTAATGGTTAAAATACCATAGTCCGTTGTCAAAGTAGTAATTCTAAGGTTAATACGAATTAGGTATAAATGCAAAAATGCATATGAATGACCAAAATCCTACCCTATATGAGTGAAAAACAACTTCAAGTGACCTTAGACCTGTTTCATTGAAGAAGAAAAAAGACATGGTATTAGTTTGATTTTTATAAAAAATAAGAACTATAGATTAAAACCCACTTTTGAAATAATATTTCTATAAATAGTTCAAAATATAAATCAAAACTCACCATTTGACATTTTTACCCAATATAGACAAGTTTTACCTCTGCCTTCAATTGCTCGGTGTGGACAACTCGGTGGACGATTCTCAAAACCACAAGTGCCAGGTAAATCTACTCTCCATGTTATTTCATTTTATCCAAGTAAATTTTAATTTTAGGAAAAAATTTAGATGTTTTCAACCATTTTAAAGGCAGTTACACTGTGTACGCGGGTATGGTATGTAAACAGGCGCGTACACGTGTTTTATACGCGGGTTGCTCGAAAGCAAGTCGCGTATGATATGTAACATGTCCGAAGGACAATCACGTACATATGCGATATACAAAAAGGCTATGTAGGGACAAAATCAAAAGTTTTTATATGGATTTAATGTTTGATAATGGGTTTGTTAACAGGTTGAAACATGGTGTTGGAGTGGAGGGAGAGGGAGCATGAAGACATGGACCAAGATGCTCTTCAAAATTCCCCCACGGTAAACACTTTGCGGTGAAGTGGGTTACTCAAATTCTTGTGTACCTCACCTATGTGATCCAATGTTTGCTTACTAGAGTTTTTGATAAACTACTGGGACCATGATCTTGGTGTATTTGACCTACAAGGTGAGTTTCTAGAGATTACCTTGGAAGACATCTATTTTATCTCCGGTTTGTCATGACGAGGAACTCCGGTTAACTTGGAAGGTATCGGTAGAGGTGGTGACCTTCTAAGTGTGCAAAACTACATTGATACACACTGTGCACCCGGTACTCAAAAGAGGGGTAGTTGCATCCCTATTGTTCATAGTCGAAGCTTGGCATTATAGGTGTTGGCAAGCACTATAGTGAGGGTTGCAGGTTCATCATCACTTCATCTTGCAACTTGAAACCAAATGATACTTGCAGTGGAATGTCTACAGGGATCCCTATTTGACTGGAGTTCGAGAGTAATCTTGATAATGAAGAAGCAACTCTTTGACTGTAAAAGAGACCGACGAAAAAACTTTGGTTATTCTAGTTCATTGGTGGCCTTTTTCTTTGAGAGGGTGCCCGATATGAGTCCTGTGGTACCTCTACCATTTTCTTCTCCCCTGTCATCCTAGACTGAGTAGGTGGGGGAGAATCTTCCTTCGCCAGGGAGGCGGTGGATCAATTCAGAGTGTATACGATGATGACTTCTACTTATGGTGGGAGCGACAGCTACCAGCATTGGAGTAGTTTCCATATGCTGGTATAGATTTCCGAGGTCACAACGACCTTGTCCTCCCTCTTGGAGGAGCATGGGGAGTGTCAGGTATTTTTGTTTTCAAGTTTTTAAATTTTTATGAATTTTTAATCATAAATATATATACATATGTATAAGAGCTTTTAATCCTATAAAATGTTAAAATGCAGATATTGGACCAGTCGGCCCTGTTGGGCATCCACGTATGTATGTGCGTCTTGTGGCAGAAGAAGATCATGGCTTGATTAGGGTTCTTGAGGGGAATATGGCCAGGCTTACCCAAAGAGTACCTACTTTACGCATTGAGTAGATCCCTATCGTTATGTAGGAGCTAGTGGTTGGTATACCACCTTTCTAGATACGCCTTATGAGGCAAGTAGCTAGAACAGTGCTTGTGTACATCGATGCCACTGAGGTTGCTGCAGCTGAGGAAGCTGAAGAAGCCCGAGAGCAGGATGCTCAGGATGATCAGGGGGATCAGGGTGGTCCGGATGACCAGGGTGGTCAAGCTTAGACCTAGGATCATTTTATGGACTTCGGTCCATTTTTGTATAGTATACAATTATGAATAGATTTGAGGAGCAAAAACTTGACCTATCTATATGGATAGATATTCACATATATATATTGTTGGTTTTATTTACATGTGTTTTGTAATGTATCTGTTGTATATTTTTATGAAAAATGTGTTAAATGCTAGTCCAAGATATAATTAGCATATGCATCAGTTAATCAATTTTGATTTCTTGGAATATGATTGAATGTAATAAACTCAAAATTTCTTTCCCATAACCTAACTTGCATAAATTGACGTAGTAAAATAGGGTTCCGCACCTAATAAGCTCGATTGAGCTGGGAGACCACCAGTTGAGAGTCCAGCCTGAATTCCAGCTGGGTGATGCCACGTGACAAAGCATCCTATAAAATCTCAATGACAGCCCTGTATTCGGCCACATTATTGGTAGCATGACCTAGGCAAGTGTTTCCAGAGGCAACTAGCTGTCCTGAGGGTGAGTAAATAACCCATGTGGCTGAATCCAAGTTACAAGTGTGGCGACTAGCGCCATCTGTGAAACCTACGAACCACTTGGAAGACATCTGTAACAACCAACATATTTTATAAGAACACAAACCAACGAACTATCATACATAAAGTTACATACAATAAAAATACAGGAAAAAGTGCTAAGCCTAAGCATAGTACTTTTTCAAGTAGAGCCCAGGGCCTAGGCTCGGGCAGCTTATTCCCTTCGAAATCAGTTAATTCATATGCACCTTTCTTCAAAAATTTTGACACGACATAAGGTCCTAACCACATAGACATGAATTTCCCTACCCCCAGGGGTTATTTGTCTTGATCCAAGAGCAAGACAAGCTCCCCTTCAAAAAAAATCTGAGGTTTGACTGATTTATCATATTAATATTTGACCCTATTTTATAAGCCTCATTTGTTATCAGCGCATCTCTACATTGTTAATCTAGATGTTCTAAGTGTAACAAACGTTCCTCAAGCTTAGTCATATTAGGTGACACATGAAATGGCAATCTTTAAGGACAAGATTTTGCATTCAATCAGGGTTACTGATTCCACCCCATGAACGAGTTGGAAAGGAGAGAACCCTGAAGCCGTTTTCACATTGGTCCGATAAGCCCAAAGTGTAGGATACAACCTGATGTGCCAATTGGAATGGGTTGCATTAATAGTGCATTTGAGAATAGTCTTCAAGGTTTTATTTACAGCCTCGACTTGACCATTCGCTTGAGGGTAGAAAGAAGACGAATGTTCTTGTTTAAACCCTAGCATAGTGGTCAATTCAGTCATCATACTATTTTGGAAGTGACTACCATGGTCAATGAAAATCTCTTTATAAATACCGAACCGTGCGATAATTTGGTTGAAAACAAAAAAAGCTGTAGTTTCCTCGTCAGCTTTATAGGTGGGCATTTCCTCTGCCCACTTCATGAAATAATCTACAGCGACAATGATATGTTTGTGCCCCCCAACCGAGACTGGGTTGCACATCACGTAATCTATCCCCCACTTCGTGAAGGGGCCCACCAAGATGACGGGAAATAATGGAGCAGGATGCAATCGCATCTTTCTGGTGTAAAGCTGACAAGGATGACAGCGCTTCACGACTTCCACACAATCTTTAAAGATCGTGGGCCAGAAATAACCGGCATATAAGATATTTTGGGCCATTGCTAACCCAGATAAATGACTCCCACATGCTTCACTATGGGCATCATTTAGGACAGTCTCTGCTTCTTCGTGGGTAAGACATCAACGTAAAACAGAATCTACCCCCTACGATATAACGTATCTCCAATAATGAGGTATTTTTTTGCATGTAAGCGTAGTTTGCATCATTCTTCCATCGAGAAGGCTGCAGGATACTTCAAAGTCTGGAGATAGAAAAGTATATATCCGTACCAAGGGTCATAGGTGGAAATAAAAAAGATGTGCTCATCTGGGAATGAGTCTTCTTCAATGGCTACATCTTCCTCAACTGGAAATTCTGCAATGAGCTCGACAAAAACTAAGGGTTTGGTGATTTTGGCGGATTGGAAATCTAAGTCAAACTCCTAAAGAATGACTATCCATTTGTTGAATTTGCCTCCAACTATCTGTCAAGACAAAACATATTGGAAAGGATTAACATCTTCCACTACCACTGTGGTCCTCAGTAAGATGTAGTGACACAACCTCTGAACAGCATACACAGCTGCTAATGCCAACTTCTCGATGTGGGAATACCTAAGTTCACTAATAGCTAAAGCACGATTAAGATAGTAGACAACATGCTCTTGGAGCTTATCATCCTCCTAGACTAGTACTACCCCTATGGTTGACTCGGATGTGGCCAGATATAATATAAAATCATGAGAGTAATCTGGCCGGCGCAGTAATGGTGCCGACAACAAATATTTCTTTAATGCCTTGAATGCAAGTTGTGTGATTTCATCCCATACAAATGGGGTGTCCTGCTTCAATAGGCGCATGAAACCTTTAGTGATATTGGCATAATTTATGATAAAACATCGAAGGAAGTTGGACTTCCCTTGCAAGATTTGAAGCTACCTAATGGAACGAGGAGGAAAATTTACTATGGCCTCAACTTTCAAAGGATCCACTTGAATACCTTTGTTTGGAAACAATGAATCCGAGCAGTCTCCCTAACTCGACACAGAAAACGCACTTGTGGGGATTCAAGTGAATTTTGTGGTATCTGCATCGCTCGATGATTAAACGCAAGTGATATGGTTGATCTATCCTCTTACGAGACTGTGCTAGCAGATCATCAAGGTAGGGTTCGACAATAGATTTAATGTCATGAAAGGCAAAATTTATTGCCCACTGAAAGGTAGCCCCTGCATTTTTCAATCCAAAAGCCATTTTCTTGCACGCAACTGTACCCCAAGGACAGATGAAAGTTGTTTTATGTTGGTCTTTCGGTTTAATTTGAATTTGATTATACCCAGAGAAACCATCCATAAACGAAAAGACTTCACTCCCCGCGCAGGCATCAATGATTTAATCTATGAATTGTGTGGGGTAGTTATCCTTAGGATAGGCTTCGTTTAGATAGAGAAATTAAGTACAAATGCGTATTGTCCCTTGCTTTTTATTGACAGGAACGAGGTTGGATACCCATTCTATCAAAGCTATCGAGTAAATGAAACCCGTTTTCAGCATTTTTTCAACTTCAGCCTTAGCAGCTGCCACTTTACGCGGATTGACAGGTCTTAGTTTTTGTCGAACAGGTTTGGCATCAGGATATGTTCAGATTTCATGCTCGACTATTGATGGATCTATGCCTGGAATCTCCTCATATGAACAGGAAAACACGTCGTGGAATTCCTTAAACAAGGCTGTATAGATCCCAATCTCCTCTGGAGAGTAGTTTGCACCGATGTGTACATTTTCCACAACGTTTGGGTTTGCAGCAATGTTGATAGGAATAGTCACGCGAAAAAAATTTCCATATTCCCCTCAACAAATATTCCTTCCTTTGGTAGGGATTAATGGGTGTATCAACATCCCCTACCAGTCTCATATGGAACTCTTAGTTCTCAATCCTGCTAAACTCTGGAAAAAAATAGAATTGATGGTGAAGATCTTTGCAGATCTTATCTCATCTGCACATAGCTTCCAGAATGGCTTCATCAGAAGGAAAAACCATATCTAAGTAGTCTCTAGAATGCAAAGAGTTCTTTGCCCAAGCAGGCAGATAGGCTTCTTCTGGCTCCTCTAAGACTGTGAGAGGGATTGGAATGGGATCAACAGCGGTATGAACAATAGCTTGATAAGCTACTTCCATTGCCGATAAGGGCACTTCAGGTTCATGGCGGGAAGGAAGAACCCAAGGATCTGTTCTATCATCAACCATTGCAATAGACTTCCCTACACTAGTAGAACCTAAATAATTAATTGGAGCTGGAAAATCGAATGTTCCCACCAATGATGCATACATTCCAGCCCCTAAGCTCTCTGAAGCAAAGTTTAACTTGATCAACCAATGGCACGATGGACTCATTAGTTTCTATGCGGCCTTTTTTAGTAAAACTGAGTTGGTCTATAGTAACCAACTTCCCTTCATGCGAAAATACTATTACCCGAAGTACGACCGATGCAATAGTAGACATGGCATAAGTCCAACTTCTCCCCAAGAGCAAGTTATAATCCAAAGGTGCATCAATCACCTCTACCTCAACAGACACCGCCTTCCTAGCCAAATTTATTTTGAAAGCCAGTAGGATACCATGTGGATGAAATGACCTTCCGTCAAAAGAAGTAAGTAGGGTGTTCAATGGAACTAGCTCTGGAGATCTAAGAGCTTTCCAACAAGACAAGGACATGACACATATGGAAGCACCCTCATCGACAACTTCCCTTCCATTGTTTTTTCCGCCATGGATGACATCTATCAATAAGGCCACATGATAAGGTAGGCGAATTTTGACATCAGACAAATTAAACTTCGCCATGAGGCTCAATGAATCCATACTACCTAAGGCTGCTAAGAGTGCATCTCGCTGGGTGAGACAACTCTGTAACACCTCTAAAGCTGACATTGCACAAGGGGTGTGGGATAAATATTCGACTACCGAGTAGTTGGCTACAGCCCTAGAATTGGGATTGTGCAAGGTTTTCTTGAAGACACCTTTCGGTATCTTGGGCATAGGTTCGGCAGGTTTTTCAATCGTGAGAGGGTTAGAAGTTTCACTTGTAGACTTACCCTTCTTCGAAGCCTCAATCTCATAGTTCTTGTTCCTATTCTAGAGTAAAGTCTGGGATCGAACCATGTTGATATAATTTTGGTTAGGAGCATTTGGGGTGCCCCCTACTACATTTGAAGCTGAAGTAGAATTCTGTCCTTGGGGAAAAGGATCCTTCAGGACAGTCAGTTGTTGGCCTTTTAGCAGCTTCTGAGCTTGGTCAATAAGGGGACATTGATGGGTCAGGTGATCTTCCTGGCACAACTTACATGGGAATTTCACCTTCTTATTTTCTTTTTTCCCCCCATCGGCATTGTTTGTGGGTTTTGGCTTGTTTTGGTTTCCCTCACCTTTCTTTCCTTTCTTCTTTTTCCCACCGGGCTGTTTATTTCCCTTTTGAGAGAATTGTGCAAAAACATTTGCATTCTGGGGTGAGGGGGCAGCCTTTGCTTCCTCCACCATAGAATGTTTGACAGATAACTCATGGAGCTATTTAGCCAAAGATTCTACAGTGGGAGATTTCACAAAACCAACCACACCATCGGCGTGGGGTCCAGGCTTAGGTTTCTCTACATTATGCATTGGCCTCGGTGCATCAAAGATGGTTTCATATAAAATTCCAGACTAAGAATATATCAAATATAGCTGCTGGGCTCTAAGGATAACCTCTTCCTGATTGGTCACTCCTGAAGTAGATACATCCTTTGATATATATGGCAATAAGGATTGAAGGAACCATTCTAGTAAAATATCGGGAGGAATAGTGGCCATAATAAGGCTCTTCCATCTTCTCCACTCTTGGATGTGATCCGAAATATGAGTGGCCTTGTCCTACCGAAAAGTAGACAACAAGTCTGTCCCAAAATCATACCGAATAGGAAGTTGGAAGTGACTAAGGAATACATTAGCCAAGTCCCAAAAACTATCAAATGCAGCAGAGGGCAGTTCAATGTACCATTTTGTTGTGGTACTAGTCATAGTTCTTTGGAACAATCTCAACCGAGTTGTTTCGTCATTCAGTGAGTTGGAAGAGCACCACAAATGGAAAGTGGTGACGTGAGATCCTGGGTCATCACCAACTTTGCCTTCGAATTTTTGGATATCCAAGGGCAGCTTGGTAGGAATGGGTGGCTAGGAGGATTTATGTCTCGCTGGGTCATTCATTAGCTTCGACAAGTCTGGCAAGTTTAAAGTTGCCAGGAAAGGGAGCTTGGGTCTAACCGAAGCATGAAAGGTACCATCTTGGGGATTAGAGGGACTTGCCCCCATGTTCCCAGATGTGAAGGCGGGGTTTCCCCCTGCTGCATGTTGCGAAGTGGTTGGGCTGCTTTGGAAAGGATTCCACCCATAAAACAATGGATTGTTCATGTGCGGTGCAGTGTATGAGGTTTGAGCTGCCCCAGTTGAAACTGGGGTTTGGAACACAGGAGCAGGTATCCCTCCGCTAAAAAGCGAGAAAGGAGAGCTCGTGAAAGGAGTTGAAACTGGAGTTTGAAAACTTTAACCATAAGGATTAGGGTTTTCGAACTACACCCCTACATACACGGGTGTTGGACCTACATATGGAGTGGATGGGGGAATGTGCCCCCCATTCCAAGGAAAACCCTGGACAAATGACGAGGATACTATAGGACCACTCTGAATAGTGTGTGCGAAGGAAGTAGGAACAGAAGGTACACTAGGAATCCCAGTGACCACTCCACCAGAAGTACCTGCTAAATTTGTGGAAGTTGGTGGTTGAACCACCCAGCTATCTAGAGTTAAAGGTGTAGTAGGTATACTTGTTCTAGGGGAACCAACCGGGGGAGGTGGTACCCCTTCAGCCGAAGCGGCTGAGGTGGATGTAGAAGAACTTTCTCCTGTAGTAGACATTAGTCTGCCCAGAGGGACACCAATCACGGGTGAATTGAAAGGACGAACTTGGACGATCACAGGATCGTTTAGGTCAGTTAGAGGGGAATTAAAGTTTCTTGCATACTTGTCATCCTGCAAGTCTTCTATCTCTACTGTAGTTAAATCAAACTAGTTTTTCCTAAGTTCTGGTTCACCTGAAACTTCACTAACTCCTATCGGTTCGAAAGAACCATCCGTGTCTAATCTCTGCCTTTGAGGGGGAGGTGGAGGTTCCAATGTAATAAGCGGAGGAAGGTTTTGCAAACTTTGTGACCCTCTGAGAGATTGGTCCTCCACGATTATAAATTTGACTCTTCACACCCTAAGGTCGGCTAAACACAGACAAACCACAGAGCAATCACTAAAAAATTTCCTAAAGTCTCAACAATCGCAAGGGGTATAAGATATGCTTTCCCGAAGAAAGCTGAGAGACAGTTTCTTAGCGTCCTTGAAGAGGTTCTTAGGCATAAGCGAAGGAATCACCCATCGCCCTCCTACACTTTCAACAAGGGTTACCTTCCAAGCCCGTCTAAGGTCGACTAGAAATAGCCTTCTGGTTTACCTGTGTATAAACCCTAGATGTCAAAGAGACTAAAGGCTACCTTAACTATATCAATAGTCTGGGGGGAGGGTCGCAAGCCTATTTTGTATGCATGGGCAGGGTATCAAAGCCCAAAACTCTGTCTAGGACAGAATCTCCAGATGCGCAAAAACCCTAGTCTACATTTTGACAAGGAATCGGAGGGTTATCTCCTCAGTCCAAGCCTCTGCATGGCCTCGTGCTTAACTCCCATTTGAGAGGAGCTTCCCAAATACTACCAACATAGAAAATGATTTACCTATTGATTGGCCAACTACGTCTGAATTTAAACACTTGTGGAGAGTTTACACTTCATATCCCACAAGTCTAGCCTAAGCTAGTAGGTGTATGACCCTATAAAACAAAAATTACTAATAAATTTTAAATTATATCGTTCATTTTAAGGGTTTTTCTTAGTCAGAGGGTAAGTGGCGTGAATTACTGTGATATTATAGACTCGATAAGAAAAGTAAAAAAGGTGTATGAAATGAATTTCAAAAAAAATTACTACTTAAATCAAGCTTCTTTTCTTTTTTGTAAATATGAGCTAATGAGATTACAACTCAGTATGAGAAGACTAAGACTTGTTTTTATAATTTTTGAAATTTTTATTCGAAAATACTGAAAATAAAACTACTATATGCAATTAAATGCAAAAGTGTCAGATGTTTTTTCTTCACTTTTCAAATTCTTCAAAAATTACAATGCACCTAAAATGCAAAAAAAAAAAATTGACTATGTTTGAATAATCATACCATAAAGAAAGCAATATGAAGTATAACGGACTTGCAAAAACAAAATTCAACCACTCAAGGAGGAGACTTGGTAAACACCTAACTTGGGAAGAATCAATGAATAAAATCCACTGAAAATACTAAAGGACAAGTGACAAACTGATACTACTCGAAAGTAGTACATAGTACAAGGTATCCAAAATCCTGGTCACTGACTCAGATACACAGCACTGAACCTATCACCCAATCAGGAGAACTTACCTCAAATTTCTAAGTGAAAGAATATTCAAACAATAAAACTCAAAGGCTTAATAAAAAGCACAAAGTATGGTGTACAGGACTTTCAAACTTACAAGAAGATGCCAGCAACAGAAGACCTTCAAGAAGACAAAAATCCAAACAAGACAGGGACAAGCAACCCTCCCTAAAATTTTGTACTGCTACAGGACGTACGCGACTGTCTTATAGAGCAACCCACGTACTGTACGTGACTATATTATAGAGCAACCCACATATACAAGTTTCTATACGCGACTGTGTAGCACAGCAACCCGCATACGCAACTAAAAAAAAATTCATAAAAGAAAAAAAAATAAAGGTCTCTAGACATACCACTGCAAATCAAAGGCAAGATAGACAACCACACAGAGAATCAAATCAAAGACTGGGAAAGTATCTACAGGACTAACCCACAACAGGTTGTACTCCCCAGCAGAGTCGCCAGTTCTGTTGTTTAGGATAAAGCACCGTTGTAACCTAGTGTTTGGGGTTACCAACTTACTACTAACTTGCAGACAATCAACTTTACCTGAGAATGGAAAAGGAATAGGAATAAAGTCTTGACTTACCCAATTACCGATGGTTGATCCAAGCTTGATCTTCTCCCGCTCCTCTTCTCTCTAAAGCTTCCAAGGATGCACCTCTTCACCTGCAAAGAGTAAATCCTTCAAGTAATATCTCATGCATATATATATATCAGAGGTTAAATGAACAGTATATAAAACATATAATCAAATATATTCCTTAACCAAAATACATGAAATAGACTCAACACAAGATTGGAAAAATAATTCTCTTTATTAACAATCGATGAATGAGATAAGAGTACAACCCAGCTTCTGAGACAAGGAATCCTCTGCAACCAAAGGACTTTGAGTTCTGCTGCTCCAATATCCTGAAGATATACCACCAGCATAACTTTGCTCTCCAAAATCGATTGATTAGTCCCCACCCCAAGGCCTCTATTTATACTTTGGGAAATAGAGTAGTTTCGAAGGTTGGGATGGTTGAGATAATTGGGATAGTTATGGATTAGGGCCCAACTAATCTTATTTACGCGACTATTAAAGTCAAAACAAGGTGTAGGCGACTATTAATATAGGTAACCCACGCATGACATACGAGTTGTTCGAAGGAAACCCACGTACACAAGTCTACGTGGGTTGCAATGCAAATATTCACGTACTGTATGCGAGTTGCAATGCAGATAGTCATGTATGCAACTCAACACTTAGAAAAAATATATATCAAGTTGGTTTGAGGGTAATGCATCCTAGGTCATGCCCATCTATAGTGTTTGGGCCACTTCAATCCTAATTTGTCCTTTTGTGTACCAACATGAATAATGTCGGCACTCAGATGGAGAAGTGCCATTTGGGCTAATAACACACATTTGTCTAAATATGCCTTGTGGAAATTGGGTTTGTTACAGTTTATGTGAATCAACCACCAAGAGTTGAAGTAAAAGGGTAAGAGTACAAAGAATACAAGTTGAAGAAGGCCTTGTATGGTGTAAAGCGAGCCCCAAGAGAATGGTACAACATCATTGACTCTTACTTGTTGATGGGTTTTTTAGTCGTCTTCTAATAAATTAGAGAAACAACCAAGAAGTGTGCATTAATTGTCAACCCGGGGTTTGTTGAGAACTTGCAAGTTACCATGCACTATATGTGTAGACCACAATCTCCTCTTACACTGTTTTTTCTACTTTGAAGTTGCAATTCAATAACCTTACTAATAAACAATGGTATGAATAGTTACATAGTCTTGGCAATGAATTACCCAACTAAACAACTATTGAAATTACGTTTCAAGGAAAGTAAATCGCATGGAAGGAAAGTAAAACACATGACATGAAAATAAATGCTAAAACTAAATTCACACTTTGCTTGAAAGTAAATTCTAAAACTAAGTTCACATTGTGCGAAAAAAGTAAATTCTAAGACTAATTCACACTTTACGGGAAAGTAAATCCTAAACTAAATCACACTATGCAAAAAAGTTCATTCTAAAAATAAGTCACACTTGACAGAAAGGTAAACTGTAGAAATAAAATCTAAAAGCTATCCTTGACAAATACAAGTCACTGATTATAATCCAAAGAAGTGAATATGGTCTTTGCATTAAGCTCAGTGATTGTAAAATAAAAATTTAAAGCTCTATCTATGCATTGAAATCAAATAGCAGAAATAAAAATCACACATCATACGAAATGAAAATTTAGTAATGAAGTACGACTACATAAACATAGAGTAAATAAAATCATATTGCAAAAGAAACTAAGATCTATATTGAATCAATAAAATTATAGCTTTATTCCATCATTATTTGGACTAATGCTCTAAGATTCCTCCCATATAATGGAGAATGGGATCTTATTTATATATGTGTTCTCCATAACAAATAATGAATGAGGATCCAAAATATCCTCAACAATTTCCTAAAATTTGGATCTCAAAAACTAATTCAAAACTAGTTCCATGATCTTTATTAACTACATGTTATTTAGACTAAGCTAAATTCGAATTTAGAGAGAGAGGATATAATGAAATAATCAAAACTCATGCCAAATGTATCCTAACAACTTTTGACTTCTTAGGTCCATCATATATTTGATAGAGATCTTCAAGTCTTTGTGGATAAGCCAAATATGCACTCATATCCACCTCCATTTACCAACTTTAATTTAACATCATGATTTGAAACATATAATAATAATAGAAATAATGGATTTATAAAAAACCATTACTTGTAATGAATATCTTTCTCCAAAGTTGGTGATTGAAAGAAAATTTGAATTATTGACTTTATGTAGCTTATGTAGGAGTTTTCGTAAATGCCTATATAGTTTATGCAACTGCCTGTAGAGTTTATGCAGCTTTCTATAGAGTTTTGTAGCAGGTTCCACAACTTCCTGCAAAGTTTTTGTAGCTTACTGTATAGTTTTTGCAGCTTCTTGTAGACTTCTTGTAGCTTCATGTATAGTTTACGTAGCCTCCTATATAGTTTTCACAGTTGTATGTAGAGTTTCTGTAGTTTCATGTATAGTTTTTGCAGTTTCATGTATAGTTTCCGCAGCTTCCTATAGATTTTTTGCAACTCCCTATACAGGTTATGCAGCTACTATAGAACTCCCTCAAATATCTTATTTTTGTTTCCAATAGATGATTTAATATTCTAAGCAAATACATAGTTCACTAATTCCCTCAATGTTAGTAAAAAATAAAATGAAATACTAAGACATGTAATGGAAAAATAACTTGAGCATAAAAAGTCGTATATTAGCATAAGAAGGGATTAGTGCATGAATATGAATAAGAAAAAGGGATTATAGATAAGGTGAAATGATGATAAAAAGATGTTAAATCCAAGGCCTTTCATCTCCCCCAAACTGAAAATGTTGCATGTCCTCATGCAACACTGTGCCAACCAAGTTGAATGATGTTCAGCTTTTTGCATGACTCAAAATGCATCATCAACAAGCCACCACTAATGTACGTGGCCATTAAGAGGTGTGAAATCTGATCCTGAACAATTCTCCATGCCAACATAACATTTTCAAGGGAAAAATGCAAGAAAACTAGGCTATGCAACTAACAATCTCCATCTTTAAAAAAAATGTGATTTCTCCAAAACTACAAACTAGGTTTTTACCAAACTTTGTAAGGGTATTAGGAATGCAATTATGCTTCTCCCAACCAAAAATTAGAGAAATCTACACCACAATTTTAGAGAAAATGAGAAAATGGTTGTAGGTGATTATGCTTGATTTCTCAAAAATTGTCATTGGATTGAGTTGAAAATTGTTGTATTTGTTCTTCTTACCATAATGCTTACTTCCACCAAGTTTCATGAAAAAAAAATTCACTGTTCCAGATATATTTTCCATTCAATTTATGCATATAAGCTGCCATAAGTCTTCTCCATCTTTTTCTAAACAGGATGGTAGCATCATTATGAATTCTTAAAAACCTTTTTTTTCTTTGTTTGCATGTTACATAAACCCAATTGATTTCGACAAAGTGTTTCTTCTAAATACTATCACCATCTTATTACTATCATGAGAATAATCCTTCAGTTGTATGATAGCTTTTATGCAGGAAGATTCATTTCCATTTAAAAATAAACAATGTTGCTTCACACTTTAAAAATCATGTAAATCATGGAAACTCTTGATAAATGAGGTGAAGAGAATTACCCATATTGATATAATTTCTGAAAATAATGGCAATGACCCTCTACTCCCCCAAACTAAAGAATTCACATGTCCTCATGTGCATCCTTTTGACAATATAGGGAGGGTACAATGTATAGTTAATGGAGGAATTGTAGTTAATTAAGACTTGGAATGTTTTATCCTCTAAGATAAAATTGTTGAACATGTCGTCTTCAACTTGCTGATGTAAATGCATTCTTGTTTCCATAGACTGTTGTGGTTTTCCCAATTTTGTGCAAATGTGTTGTTGTAGGAAAACTCACCAACCAATGTTGAAATCATGTGAAAGAGGCCAAGGAAGTCATTGTAATATGAAATATGAAAAGCATGTTGGCGTTTGATGCTCATGCTACCATAAACATTTTCCACCACTTCTCCATGCAACTCACTTGTTTCTTGTTGCTTCCAAGTTTTTCTCTTATATGCATCACATTTCAAAAAAAAAAAATCCAGCCAAGCTTGTGTAAGTAGATGACCATATTCCAGTATCATTTTTTTGCAGTAAAAATAATTGTTTTCTTGGCTAGATATGCATCTATTTGTGCAAATCCCAATATCTCAAGCAGGGTATTCAATTTCTCTGTTTCATATGCCTTTGTTGCTACTTATGGAGATTCACACACTCAATTAGCTCCATACAAAGAACTCTTATGCATATGTTGGAGCAGGGTCCCGCAGCTACAGAAGAAGCTGCTAGTTTTGGCAGAAAGATAAGTTTTGGCGGAAAAAAGTTAAGATAGAGCTACGACGCCGTAGCACATTTCCAGCTGGAGAGCAGAGCCAGAAACCATGACTTTTAAGATAGAAAAGTCAAGAAGGCAACGGTACCCGAGCAGCTGAGAAGAGAGAGCTCAACCACTGCATTAAAGGCAGCGGCGGAAGACAGGAGGGCTTAGCGACCCTCATAAAGGAGAAGGAGCAACGAAGCTGAAGCATTGAAGACGAAGGACAGAAAAGAGAAACGGTGCATAGTACCCATGATCAGTGCCGGGAAGCATGGAAGACTACAGAGAGCTGTGGTGTGACGGAAAGTGGCTACCTCAAGTACAGATATGGCCGACTGTCACTAGTTAAGGTTTGGGTTACTGTTGGGACAGGCCCACAGTGTTGTAATGGCAAGACCTTCGGGCTGCCTATATAAGAATATATTTTGTATTGTAAAAGGGTTGGCGGGTTGAAGAGCTAGCTAGTCATTTTGTTAGTTAGTAGTGTTTTGCAGATTATTAGACTGTGTAAAATCCTAGCTCTGGTTCTGTTATCAGCGGTAGCAATCTTACGGTAACCAGTAGCTGGCTTATAGAATATGTATGTAACGATCCGCAGGGATCGACAGAGAGGGAAGAGTATATTGTAGGAGAGCAATATAAGACAGGAAAGAGATCTAAGAGAGAAGATCTTAAGCTGCATATGCGGTGCAGCAGAACTGTGTTTTAGCTTCCCTTGAGATATAATAAAAACACAGTTCTGTGGACGTAACTTCCATCCTGGAGGTGAACCACGTTAAAATCAGTGTTATGCGATTGGTTTATGTGTTATGTTTACTTATGCATTTCTCAATCAGTTTGTGGACTTGTTTACATTTTAATGAATGAATGTGTTAATCAGTTCACAGCAATATAGAAGAGTAAATAGAGGTTAACATCTTTGGCACGTTGTTTATGGGTCATTTATGCTTTGCGTATAACAGTCTCTATTGCTGTATCGAATAGCCTTGTATGTTAAGTCTTGCACGTCGACACGAGCAATGCTAAGTGCGCTAAACTATGGAGGTAGGGTATCACAGAGAGGTGATACCGCACCGGTAGAGGAGCTGCGGTGCGCGATACTGCAGGTGAAGGACTTAGCGTTGGGCAGGAACTGCGTGTCGCACCGTGCGCGGTGATGTGATAAGGTTGGAGATATCGTGGGCCTGAGAAAGTGCGCGCCGCAGGAGAGAATCGCACGGCGGTATAAAGGAATATCCTGCGGCTAGAAGAGTTGCGAGACGAGGAAATCGCGCGACGCGAGCAGGAGATCGCGCGACGCGCAGAGGAGAGACCGCAGCTGGGAGAGCTGCGAGACACCAGTGGGATTGCCACAGAACTCGGTCCAAGACACTTGAGTCCTTGGCCAACCCATTAGAGTCACTTCGGGTGAGACTTCAGGCCGCTTTGTGGTCTATCTCCGAAAGGGCCAGTGATCTAGGGGTGTTGTTGGTTGGTAATAGTAAACCCAGGTCTGCCCATAGCATCCAACAAATGGTTCTGTTGCCAGTTTTGAACAACTGAGAGCTAATGTTCTGTTGGCATCCTACCAGAGAAGAGTTTCACTAGTGGCTGGATTCAAACCTAAGGGAGTTTGCCCAGAAAGAAAATTGGAGCCCTAAATTGAGCACAGAGGACTGGTTACAAAACCATATCGCTTCAGATATACACGCTATATTTTTTGCAACCTATGGAAATGAGCTTTTCGACTGGTTATCCAAGTTGACAGATAGGAACATATTTAAGAAGAAAAGAAACATTGTCTGGACACCGGAGCTGATTCAGACCGTACAGAGACTCGACAATCCCCTTACGAGAGCAGTGGACTTCTGGCTTGCGAGTGTGTTAGGAGGATTTGTAACAGAATTTGCAGTTGACCAGAGAAAAAGCTTCAGCGAGGCTGAGCGGTACTTCTTCAAAGGATATCGTGGTAAGTACCTAAAATCTCTAAACTTGTCCATTAAGATGCTGCTACATGAAAAAGGAGTAATGGACATAATTTCAGATGAATAAGTACAGATAGTAATGTCACAAGAGTTTGAAAGTGATTTTGATGGCATTGGACGAACACGCAGTGGCAAGAAATATAAAGTAGCTTTTGGTTCTCCTGTATTTGTAGATAGTTCAGACAATAGTAGGCAACCGAGTCCTAGTACCACAGAAGAACCAGAGGGGGGTATTCCTTACCATCCCTATACCCCACAGAAACATACTGGGACTCAGAGTAATCCCATAGGTACTCCATCCAGTAGCTCACAGACAGTACCTACTACAGCTACATCACCTTCACCTACACCGCTGAGTGGAAGTAACCCAGTCAATCAGAACCTACCATAGAGAAATAGAATGGGAGATGATATGAAGCTACCTACCTTTAAGGGTATAGGAGCAGAGGACCCGGAACAGCATTGGTTTCTATGTGAAGCTATGTGGACCATTAAAACAATCAACGACGATAACCTTAAACTTGTACAGTTGGTCACTACACTCAGAGATCGAGCTTTAACATGGTACATAAAGTATACCACACTACCCAAGACACTTGCCCAGGTCAAGAACGCCATGATTAAAGAGTTCAAGAAACCTAAGTCTGAGTCTCAATGCATTACAGAGCTCAAGGATATTAAGCAGCTACCATCAGAATCAGTATGGGACTTTGACCAGAAATTCAAAGCTCTTATAGACCAAGTAAGTTTTGACTTTGCGCCAGAGCAGCATAAGGAATGGTTTATTGCAGCGCTGCTCCCTCACATCAGATTGCCATTAATGCAGCAGAAACTCCAGACGCAGGATGATGCGTTGGAGATGGCGATGAATCTAGAAGCTTCACCCTTGGCTGAAACCAGTGCAGGCATGACAACTCTACAGAACCAGTTGGCCAACCTCATGTTACAGATACACAAACTTAAGAAAGGAAAAGAGGTTATGCAAGACATATGGTGCTTACGATGTAGATCACAGGGTCATACCAAAGATAATTGTCCAGTCTTTGCAGAATACTTAGCGTCAGGGGCTCCTAACCCCTTACCATGAACGCAAGGGCCATGGTGTGAAATATGCAAAACACAAGGACACCCACCTCAGCAATGCCCTTTGCTTCAGAAGTATGTACAGACACCTAAGAACCTATACTGTGTCTTCTGCAG
Source organism: Pseudotsuga menziesii (assembly GCA_001517045.1). Taxonomy (NCBI): domain Eukaryota; kingdom Viridiplantae; phylum Streptophyta; class Pinopsida; order Pinales; family Pinaceae; genus Pseudotsuga; species Pseudotsuga menziesii. The sequence goes on from LPNX010374615.1 coordinate 736,497, forward strand.
TTCTGTCGGACATGATGAACAGAATTTCCAAGCTTATGATCTCATGTTAGATAGAAAACATGACGCATACAGAGTCCAAGCAAAAACACAGGGTCCAGCAGCAAGACCACAGCCTGATCCGACGTATGGTGGCCGTGGAGGAGGATTCATAGGACGAGGCTGTGGAGGAGGCTTTGCATGAGGAGAAGGCTTCGGTAGAGGAGAATGTTTTGGCTGTGTTCGTGGACCAATCACTTGTTATAACTGCGGAGTTGTAGGACACTATGCTAGGGACTGTCAGAGCCCCACTACTACTTGTAATTACTGCAAATCGTATGATCATACCATAGAGGAGTGTCCTACTTTGATAGCTAAGATCAAAGATACTAACCCAGCAGTACACCAGAACATCCAGCTTATTGCTGCTGAGCAGGCAGAACCAGAACCAAGAGTCAATATTGTGACTCGTAGCGGTGCTTCCACCAGTGGAACATCGTAGGAGACCGAAAAGAACACAAGTTAGGAGTGGGTGCGCAGAGCTCCTAGTAAAGCAACAGCACTCGACCTACAGAAGAATAAAGAGACATTTCATGAAGCCAAGGCTTCCTTTGATGAACCTACACAATCAGGATCGCAGGTACCGCCGTCTAGGGGCGTACCGCAGCAAGAACCGTATGGCGATAACCCCGAACAGATACTGCAGACTACCACATCAGGAAGATGCGACGAGGATGAATCGACAGGAAGTATACAATCCTTCCTTCGCAGTTGCTTGAAACTCTTGAGAAATGAAAAAGCTATCGGCGAGCTACAGCGCATCATAGATCAGTGTCAGCAACCCTCTCTCTTGGGCAGTGCACACCGCGCTGTTCATAATATTACAGGACACACAAGGACTGGAAGCGAGATGAAGCTCACAGCACAGATTGGAGAGTTCGAAATGGATGAAGTCGTCTTAGATCTAGGATAAAAGGTGAACGTTCTAACTAAGCAGACATGGGAACATATGGGTAGCCCTCAATTAGTCAGATCCCCTATCCACCTGAGATTAGCCAATCAGCAGCGAGTATCACCATTGGGTCGACTGCCACAGGTGCCAGTTGACACTGACGGAGTTCGCACTTTTGCGGACTTCGAGGTTATAGAAATCATTGGCGACAGTCGCCCGTATCCAGCATTATTAAGTATCGATTGGGCGATTGGTAGCAAGGCTGTCATTGACCCAAAAAGAAGACAAATGACCTTTGAGGATGCGCAGATCCAGGTCATCGCACCGTTGGATCCTCACCAGGTTCCTAGATACATTGAACCTATCCAAGCAGAGGAAGAGGCACATAACATAGACAGTCTCTACCAGATGACTACGAACCAGAACAACTACATCAATCCAACAGCAGAAGGGAACATTAGTTGGCGATGCGACATCTCATGCGCATCGGACTCTGATGTGGGCCTAGAGAACTGGCAGAACAGACTTTACGAAGTCTCAGCGCGCAAATGTGCGTTTATGAGTAAGTCACTGCGATGGATTGGCTCAAAGATCACTAAGATTCCATCATATCATGGTATGACAGATACCCAGGACTTCTTTGAGCAGTTTGAGCAATAGATTCCTTATGAGCAGAGGATCGCAACTTTGGACCTCGCAGTACAAGCCACACCTGCAAGATGGTGGTATGCGCATAAAGAAAATATCGCATCATGGGATGATATTAAAATATTGATGGCGATCAGGTTTTCTGTCGACAGAGAGTATGTCCAGCAGAAGTACACAGGAGAAACTGACCCCAGGACACACATCCAGACATGTGAACAGAACTGGTTGGACATTCCCGAGGATGAATGGGTTCATAGATTCATTCACACATTGGACATAGTTCCAAGGAACTGGTACACAGAGACCGAGTTGCGCAAGGGGACGACCACATGGTCACTTATGACAGACAGTTTCCTACTCACCTTAGCATTTGAATCAGAACATCCAAGTGTTGCTCAGGCCCTAGACATAATCAAGATCAAGATATTCGAGGACTGTAGCACCTCAGTGCAGGCTCAACCTGAGTGGGCCATCCAGTTGCAAGACGCGCTTGAGTGCTATAATTTCGCAGCAAAGCCGGACAATGAAGATAAGGAGGAGGATGAGAATCCTCGCAACACCAACATTCTGGAGTCAAAAGGAACTCGCGATGTTGGGGGACCACAGTTAGGGATTACAGCAATCACCGAGCCTATCAAGATTAAAAAGATCAATATTGGCACAGACGCAGAACCTAAGCTTGCCTCTATTGGAGACTATTGGAACGATGAAACAGTCGGACAGATTGCAGATTTGTTACATAACTATCAGGACCTATTTCCCACCAAGTTCACAGAGATGAAGGGAATAGTTGGAGACTTGGGAGTTATGAGGATACATTGAAGGAGGATGCTAGACCAGTTAAGCAGTGCCCATACAGATTGAATCTGCGCTACAAAGAAAAAGTAAAGGACAAAATCGATAAGATGCTAACAGCAGGCATCATTGAGCCGGTAGAAGAAAGTGAATGGGTTAGCCCCATGGTCGTACAAGAAAAGAAAACAAAAGGAGACATCAGGATCTGTGTCGATCTGTGCAAGCTCAACGATGCATTGCTTCACGATCCATTTTTGACACCGTTCACTGATGAGGTATTAGACAACGTGGGAGGACAGGAGGTCTACTCCTTCACTGACATCTTTTCAGGCTACCATCAGATCAAAATACATCCAGAAGATCGGTCCAAGACCACCTTTGCAACAGAATGGGGCTCGTTCCAGTATACGGTAATGCCCTTTGGTCTTAAGAATGCACTAGCTATATTTTCTAGAGTAGTAGTTGCTGTATTTAAAGAATACATTCATAAATTCTTAGAAGTATATTTTGATGATTGGACTGTATTTGGACTAATTGACAAGCATATAGGAGACTTAAGACTGATGTTAGAGAAATGTAGGCAGTACCAGATCTCTCTGAACTTGAAGAAATGTATATTTTGTGCACCATTTGGTATTTTGTTGGGTCACATTGTTTGCAGACAAGGCTTGATGGTAGACCCCGCGAAGATCACCATCATTGTAAACCTTCCAGCACCCAACTCAGTCAAGCAACTGAGGATAGTACTTGGTCATACCGGGTACTACAGAAATTTCATCAAGGGCTATGTAAAGATTACAGCACCAATGGAGAAATTGCTCAAAAAAGATGTAAAATTCCTATGGAATGAGGAATGTCAGCAGAGTCTAGACACACTTAAGGAAAAGATGGTTAAAGCACCCATCTTAGTGTTTCCAGATTGGACTAAGCCATTTCATGTACATGTGGATGCGTCTGGCATCACATTAGGGGTTGCTTTAACACAACCAGGAGAAGGGGACATTGACCATCCTATCGCATACTCTAGCAGAAAGCTCTCGACAGCAGAAAAGAACTACACCACAACTGAAAGAGAAGGCCTAGCTATGGTGTACGTGCTCCAGAAGTTCAGGCACTACCTGTTGGGTGCCTCGTTTAAGATGTTCACTGACCATTCCGCGTTAAAGTATTTGGTTAATAAGCCAGTGTTAGGGGGAAGAATCTGCAGATGGTTACTCCTCTTTCAGGAGTATGATTTTGAAATCATTGTGAAACCAGGAAGACTGAACATAGGACCTGATCATCTGTCGAGGATAGACTCAGGAGAAGAGCTAAGTAACCTAGATGACAATCTGCCAGATGCGCCATTGTTTTCCATCCAGATCGCAGACGAGTACTATGCCGATATTATTCAATTCCTCACTACAGGAGTAGCACCTGATGAGTTTACTAAGCAGCAAAAGAAGCAGTTGGTTGTTAAAGCAGCAGACTTCACCCTCATCGCAGGACACCTATACAAGTTAGGCCCGGATGAAGTTCTGCGTCGATGTGTGATGCCGCACGAAAAAGATGCTATTATCAGAGAGGCACATTCAGGAACTGCAGGAGGTCATTTCGCAGGAAAGTCGACTGCGCAAAAAATCCTAGAGGCAGGATTATGGTGGCCTACATTGCATAAAGACACCAAGGACTTTTGCAGATGTTGCGATATCTGCCAAAGGGTAGGAAAACCCTCACGACGTGATGAAATGCCGCTGCGACCGCGGGTCACGTTGCGCACATTTGATAAATGGGCTATAGATTTTGTGGGTCCTATCAACCCACCAGGAAAGCGCACTGGTGTGAGATATATTATCACTGGAACAGAGTACCTCACCAGATGGGCAGAGGACAAAGAAGTAAGAAATTGCGATGATGCCACAGCCGCACAGTTCCTTTTTGAAAACATCATCAGTAGATTTGGATGCCCAGTAATTTTGATGAGTGATCAAGGCACACATTTCTTGAACAACACTATCGAGGCATTGACAGAAGAATTCCAGATTTAGCACCATAAGAGCACTCCCTACCACCCACAGGCTAATGGTACAGTGGAGGCCTTTAATAAGATTTTAGAAAATGCTCTCACTAAGATCTGCAATAGCCAAAGGAATGATTGGGACCTCAGATTTAATGCTGTATTATGGGCGTACAGGACCACATGCAAGAAACTTACGGGACACACACCTTTCAGCTTGGTGTATGGACAGGAGGCTGTTATTCCTATGGAGTATATTCTTCCCAGTTTTAGAATTGCTCAGATTACCGAGATGACTGATACAGACACAGTCGAGGAAAGGTTAGCACAGCTACTTGCCTTAGAAGAAGACAGATTCATTGCCGGATTCCATCAGAAAGTGCAGAATGCATGAGAAAAAGCTTGGCATGACAGACACATTAAGGATAAGACTTTCCAGATGGGATACCTAGTGCTCCTCTATGATAGCAAATTCATTAAGTTTCTAGGGAAGTTCAAGACACATTGGCTGGGGCCATATCAGATACAGCAAGTCACAGAGGGAGGTGCTGTTTAGCTCATCCAGCTAAATGGGGAGCTTTTTCCCACATGGATTAATGGCAGTAGGCTTAAGCCCTATAGTGATAACCACCCCGCCTCTCAGCCCTAGCTTAGCCAGTTTATGGTGGCGCAGATGTCCAGTGTAGTTGAAAGGAGGCATCGCACCGGGAACAAGTCTACACCAAAAATAATAATAATAATAATAATAATAATTTTGCAAGTGATGCGGAGTCGCATCGCAGCAGCACGATGTTTCCCCGTGCCACGTACTCAGTTTTGCAAAACGACAAAGGCCAGTCAAGTCAGCAGCTGATAGGTAGTTAATGAGGTAATGACCGGTATATCTTACCGTAGATTTGGCAGCAGTATAATTAATGTTTCCAGATTTGGCAAATCTCCGACGAGACCGACGCCTGTGCACACACGCTTCGAGGGAAATTCGATCGGATTTCCGCATTTATTAGGGAATGGATGGTGGGTGTGGTCTTGTCTAGGCATTAATGACGACCGACGGGTCCAGTCTAGATGACCGTTGCGTCCGGGATTAGCGTATTGGGCATAAAAGCAAAAAGTATTCAATTGAGACGGTTACATTTGCAGAAAAACCGAGAGCCATAGAGTTAAGTTGTTAAGAGTTCTGTGTCCAGAGTTAAGTGGTTACAGAGTGCTGTGATTTTCAGAAGTTGCAACTAGTGCACGTCTGCTATTTGTACCAAGTGGGTTATGTTCGAGGACAAACCTTTAGAAGGCATGCTGAGACGCTTTGACCCTGGTGGCCGTAGGTCTGCCATGACGACGTCGCCCAGGGTTGTGAAATTAAGTACAGCACAAATCAGACAGCCGCTAAGGATGAAGAGTCAAGCGCCAGAAGTAGAAGTTGTCACCAAAATCTCTGCTAAGGAGAAGAAGAACGTCGAGCCGATCACTAAAGATAAGAAAGCAGAGCAGAAGAATGATGAGAAGAAATCTCCCGCTAGGTGGAAAGTAAAAATGAGAAAAAGAAAGCAACGGGAGAAGGTCGCCAACCTATCTGATCAGCTAAGAAAAGCACCAAATATTGCGGAGGCAACGCAACAAAAATCTGATGATCAGAGGCAACATGGGTACCTGGAGCACCTCGAAGAGAAGAGAAGTGGAAGAGGACAGCAAACCCAATAGTCGGTAGAATTCCTGGAGGCAGGCAAAGGCTTGTTCTCGGAACGGAATTCATGGGTTGCCCCTCCTTCATATACGAGGCTCCAGATTGAATGAAATGTTTGAGAAGGTTGGGCGATACAGAATTTCCTTGTGATAAAAGTTGTAACCCAGATAAAGAGGAAAGGATATCTGTAGAAAACCTCTCAAACACTAGCACCCTCTTAAAAGGTTTCAGGAGCGAAGAGAGCGAAACCATGACATTGGGCAGGAAGGATAAGAGAGCCCAGCGAATTAAGTTACATAAACTATAAAGAGAGTGTCGAAGTGATGCAGAAGGAATTCACAGGACTTTGTGACAGGTTGCAAAGGGATTCGCGGGAAGCCAAGGCAAAGCTACAGCAGGAGAAGCCCGCTGCAGGTGGCTCGAGGATGAGCCACAAGTAAGTGTTAGGGGACTGTTGGAGCAGGGTCCCGCAGCTACAGAAGAAGCTGCTAGTTTTGGCGGAAAAAAGTTAAGACAAAGCTACGACGCTGTAGCACATTTCCAGCTGGAGAGCAGAGCCAGAAACCATGACTTTTAAGATAGAAAATTCAAGAAGGCAACGGTACCCGAGCGGCCGAGAAGAGAGAGCTCAACCACTGCATTGAAGGCAGCGGCGGAAGACAGGAGGGCTCAGTGACCCTCATAAAGGAGAAGGAGCAACGAGGCTAAAGCATTGAAGACGAAGGACAGAAAAGAGAAGCGGTGCATAGTACCCATGATCAGTGCCGAGAAGCATGGAAGACTGTAGAGAGCTGTGGTGTGATGAAAAGTGACTACCTCAAGTACAAATATGGCCGACTGTCACTAGTTAGGGTTTGGGTTACTGTTGGGACAGGCCCACAGTGTTGTAATGGTAAGACCTTCGGGCTGCCTATATAAGAATATATTTTGTATTGTAAAAGGGTTGGCGGGTTGAAGAGCTAGCTAGTCATTTTGTTATTTAGTAGTGTTTTGCAGATTATTAGACTGTGTAAAAGCCTAGCTCTGGTTTTGTTATCAGCGGTAGCAATCTTACGGTAACCAGTAGCTGGCTTATAGAATATGTATGTAACGATCCGCAGGGATCGACAGAGAGGGAAGAGTATATTGTAGGAGAGCAATATAAGAGAGGAAAGAGATCTAAGAGAGAAGATCTTAAGCTGCATATGCGGTGCAGCAGAACTGTGTTTTAGCTTCCCCTGAGATATAATAAAAATACAGTTCTGTGGACGTAACTTCCATCCTGGAGGTGAACCACGTTAAAATCAGTGTTATGCGATTGGTTTATGTGTTATGTTTACTTATGCATTTCTCAATCAGTTTGTGGACTTGTTTACAGTTTAATGAATGAATGTGTTAATCAGTTCACAGCAATATAGAAGAGTAAATAGAGGTTAACATCTTTGGCACGCTGTTTATGGGTCATTTATGCTTTGCGTATAACAGTCTCTATTGCTGTATCGAATAGCCTTGTATGTTAAGTCTTGCACGTCGACACGAGCAACGCTAAGTGCGCTAAACTGTGGAGGTAGGGTATCACAGAGAGGTGATACTGCATCGGCAGAGGAGCTGCTGTGCGCGATACCGCAGGTGAAGGACTTAGCATTGGGCAGGAATTGTGTGTCGCATCGTGCGCGGCGATGCGATAAGGTTGGAGATATCGCGGGCCTGAGAAAGTGCGTGCCGCAGGAGAGAATCACACGGTGGTATAAAGGAATATCCTGCGGCTAGAAGAGTTACGAGACGAGGAAATCGCGCGACGCAAGCAGGAGATCGCGCGACGCGCAGAGAAGAGACCGCAGCTAGGAGAGCTGCGAGACACCAGTGGGATTGCCACAGAATCAGGTCCAAGATACTTGAGTCCTTGACTAACCCATTAGAGTCACTTCAGGTGAGACTTCAGGCCGCTTTGTGGTCTGTCGCCGAAAGGGCCAGTGATCTAGGGGTGTTGTTGGTTGGTAATAGTAAACCCGGGTCTACCCATACCAGCCAATAGCATATCATACATTTTCATAACATAATTATATATGGTTGTAGTGGCATGTGTTTTGAAGATTTTTAATATTTTATCCAACCAAACACTTAATAACTAGGCAATTAGATCATCGAGAAATAAGCACTTCTAAACAAAACCTGAGATACAATTTCCAGCTGGTTGGAGCAGTCATCGGATTAGCTCATGCGTGCCTACCTTTATGCAGTTTTTGGCCAAATTTGTGATGAAAGTAATTTATTTCTTCTAGAGCATTCCAAGGATTCCTTTTTGTGTTAAATGCTTCCTCCAACTTGAAGACAAGGAATGTCCTCATGTTGACTTAGAAAACCAATAGAAGTTGGCGTTGCAATCTCAACTAGAATCTAACTTCAATCACCAATACTGAAAACATGGACGATTGTAGGTGAATTCTCAAATTCTCAAACTAATCTTCTTGTTGCACTAAACATGATCATAGTTGGAATGCTTTGTTCATGAAAATAACTCAGGACTGCAAAACATTTGTCATTGATAGCTTGACCACATTTTTTCAACTTCAACAATGAAACAACAAGAGTTGTCTTTCCTACTTTTCAGTTTCTTGAAATATGAATGCCTTTATTCAGAAATAAAATTTCAGGAATATGATGAAGTGAATAAGAAAGAAAACAACATGTCATGTTGCAACAAAGTATACGAATTTTATGGATGAGCTTATGAGTGTTTCAATGCCTTCAACAATAGATCATATATGTCCAAACTTATAATAGTGCTTGAATATTTATGTCTTGTCACTGATTCTGATTTATTGTCATGCTTCAAAACTAATATAGATGCTCCATTCAAACATGACGGAGGAGGAAGTACTTCACAAAAAATTTATTCATGTACATGAGAAAGTTATGCCTGTTGTAAGAATTCAGAAAATGTATTTGCAACTGAAGAACAAGAAGGTTTTCATTCATTCTTAATGCAGTTTCCAATAATGAAGAAAAATGTGGGACCCATTCTCACAAGGAAAGATATCTTGGAACTATGGCAATTTTTTTTTACCAAATGAGTGCTTCCATATGTATTATTCGGGGTTATTTATAAGAGAAACACAGTTCTTTAACATACTATGGAGGTCATGATCAGGATACAAATTATTTTTCATGTACTATTTATAATCAATAACATTGGGTAGTTGTTTTGTAGCAACATGTAGATGTTCTGCATCATATGTTCCTGTGATAGTAATGATCATAATAATGTTGGAAATATATCACTGAACCATATGAATGAATCCCATACCTTTTTATTTCCTCTACTACAAACCATGTGTTTAAATGGCTTCCAGAACAATTTATCCTGATATAGGTTCTTGTGGCTAGCATACATATTCCCTTCTTCCAGTAGTGACCTTATATTGTGCATGAGTTTCTTGTTAGAAAATCAAGTAATACTGAGAGGGGGGGTGAATCAGTATTAATTAATATATTTAATTTTTTATCACTTAAAACAAAATCAATAATGAACACAGAACACACAATATTATCGTGAAACCCCAATTGGGAAAACTACCAATACTTCCTATTACTACAAAATTATATTTACAAATAGTTTGCAAGAACCAACTTGCTAGATGTACCAACACCCAATTTTTTTGGATACAACTGAAGGATGCACCAACACCCTATTTTCCAGCAACAAGTGGAAGGATCCTACGACCCCCTACAGGCTTGCATCCCGTCCTTGCACCTCCCAACCTCCCTCTTATGATAATTTTATCTCTGACTTGTGTACACCTTTAGATCTTCCAATTGAATGTACAAAGACACTTGTCTAAAGGTTTAAATATTTGCTTATATACCCGTAGTCATGCCTCTCCATCTAACAGTCGCGTATATTCATCGTGATTCTTCAAAAATTTCTCGCGCGATTTCAGAGTGTCGAACATAAATCCTTCCACAATTACTTTTCCACAACGACCTTTCTGCAAACTGTCTTTCCGTAATTTTCAGGTGTGTCTTCCTTCTACAATTGTGGGTGCACTTTCACATCCTCCTTCCACAAAATCCTTCCCCAATTAACCTTCAGCAACGATATTTCCGCAATCTGCAGGAACTCCTTCCTTCTACAGTTGCGAGGTTGCGGGTTGCAGAGCTTCCTTTCAACTTTTTTGAAATAGGCTTCCACAAATTGTATCCCGTAAATTGTCTTATGCAAATCCTTACAACCTTCATATATACAAGTGGTACTTCCGTATTCTTTGTTGGTTGTCGGATCCACGATCTACAGTGAACTTTAACCTTTGTTGCTAACTCCACATCCGTTCAAGCAATTAAACTCCAAACACTTTCTCCTACGGAATGTTGTGTGATTGGTTGATCTCTTATGGCTTCCTTCTCATCTGTCGATCTATGACCCTTGTGGAACATTTACTTTGGCTTTGGGGACCTCTATCTTCTATGCACTTTTACTTCACGGATTGGTTCCTTGTTGTTCTCTGTTTAAACGAACCAACTGCAAACTTTGCGGTTCTATGTTGATTGATGTTGCCAACAATGTCAATTTAATCAACAATCTCCCCCTTTGTCATTGATTGGAAACGCCTTCCTTTGACATTGAAAATGAGCTTTTTCTCCCCCTTTGACAACAATGACAACTTTTAGAAACAAAAGTCCCCCTTTAACGTTGCTCCATTTTGATATATATATTCATAATGTTATAGTTTGTAATCGTATATAAGCAACACATCAAAGTGTACTTTCATTTCTATTTTAACGCTGATATCGTTCTCCTGTTCTTTGTCAACGATTTGAAGATGTAAATCTTACTTCCAGGGACCGTAACCTTTAACACAGTAATTTCAATACGTAGCAACAGAAATCATAAGTATTACAATTTCATTTCAGCAACATCAATATGTCTTTGAGATGATCAAAACCACTCAGAAATATTTACTAATGGACCATATATTTTAAAATCACCCCCCCCTGTGAGTGTGTCTCCTCCTGTCAACATTTCTCCATTTCCTATGACAGGGTTTTCATCCTTTTAGTTAATTTTTAATAATGAGGGATAACCCCTAATTTCTGCCTAAGATAGGCAAATGATTCTTCAAGTAACGGCTTAGTGAAAATGTTTGCAATTTGTTCCCTCGTATCAATTTACTCCAATTTGACCACTTTTTGAGACACTTGCTCTCTTAAAAAATGATATTTGATTGGAATATGTTTTGTCTTAGAGTGCATAACAAGATTTTTGGATATGTTTATAGCACTTGTATTTTCACAGTGTATAACAATGGGGCCCTCATATTTTACAAGTAAATCTTCCAATGTTTGCTTCATCCAAATGACTTGTGTACAACATGATGCAACAACAATATACTCAGATTTTGCTGTAGACAATGAAATGGAAGACTACTTTTTGCTTAGCCATGACACCAGTCTATCTCCTAAGTAGAATGTTGATCCACTAGTGTTTTTTCTATCATCAATACTTCCTGCCCAATCTACATCAGTGAATGCCCTTAGAGTGAAGTTATTGATTTTTGGATACCACAATCCATAATCCACAGTACCTTTTAGATATTGAAGAATTATTTTTACTGCAACCACATTTGTTTTTTGGGGGGTTGATTGGAATCTAGCAACCAAACCTACAGCCTGCATTACATCCGGTCTTGTATTTGTTACATATAATAAACTACCAATCATTGGCCTATACATAGCATGATCTACTTCTAAAGATTCATCATCCTTTCTCAATTTGCAACCATTGACCATAGGAGTACTAACAGGTTTGGATTCTTCCATTTTGAACTTTTTCAACATCTCTTTGATCTACTTAGTTTGAGAGATGAAAATCCATTTTTCTTATTTAAATACTTGTAAACCTAGAAAGAATGTTAGTTCTCCTAACATTAACATTTCAAATTCCTTCTTCATTTCTAAAGCAAAGTTTACACTTAGAATTTGTAGATCACTTCCAAATATGATATCATCTATGTAGACTACAACAATGATCATATTTTTGTTTTCAAACTTTATGTATAAATTACTATCAGTGGCCCCTCTTCTATATCCTTGTTGTTTTAAATACAGTGTCAAGTCTTGAAAACCATGCTCTTGGAGCTTGTTTAATGCCATAGAGTGCCTTCTTAAGTTTGCAAACATAATTTCTATTTTCTGATAAGAGAAAACCTTCAGGATGCTCAACATAGACTTCTTATTCATGTTCTCCATTAAGAAATGCAGATTTTACATGCATTTGGTACACTTCAAATTTTTTGTAGCATGCAAAAGATAAAAACATCCTAATGGCTTCAAGCCTTTCCACAGGTGCAAAAGTTTCTTCGATGTCAACACCTTCTACTTGAGCATATCCATTGCATACTAATATGGACTTGTTTCTTGTCACATGACCATGCTTATTGAACTTATTTTGAAAAATCCATTTGGTTCCAATAACATGCATTCCCTTAGTTCTTGGGACAAGTTCCCAATTTTGGTTCTTCTCTATTTGATCAAGCTCATTATTCATAGCATTGATCCAATCCTCGCTTTTGGAAGCTCCTTTAAATGTTTTGGGTTCTACTATCGAAAGTAGTGCGTGTTCTTCATCATAAAATCATTTTCTTCTTGTTTTAACTCTTGAATCTTTGTCACCAATTATTTGACTTTCAGGCTGATTCTTCTGAACCCACCTAGATGGTGTCTTCGTGTCTTATCTTGGAGAGTCTTCATTCTCATTTTCATGTGATTCTTCTTTCTCTACTTTTTCTTCTTCTTCTTCTTTGAAAACATCATCTTCGTGTGAACTTTATTCTTTTTCTTTATCATATATTTCTTCATCATCAGTTTCTTCAACATCCACACTTTCTTGGATTTGTATTTTTTTTGGTTTAGTATCATCAACAATTACATTTGCACTTTTTATGATATTGTGCAACCTTAGATTATACATCTATATTCCCTTTTGGTGGAAGAATATCCAATAAATATTCCTTCATTTGTTATATATTCAAACTTCCCTAGATTATCGTCATCTCTTTTTATGTAGCATTTACTTCCAAAAACTTTAAAATATTTAACCGAAGTTTGTCTTCCGAACCATAGCTCATAAGGAGTCTTGTCACTATTCACTCTTATTTGTCCTATGTTTTGTACATAGACAGTTGTATATTGTCATGTCCCAATTTTTTCATTGGCTCACAATGGCCTAATCACATTTGTCATATTCATGAGAGTTTGTCAAATCGATGCTGAGGGTCAAATAATTGCCAAGGTGGAAAATTACTAGTTTCCTAGATTGGGGGTGGAAGATTTGGGATTTGGAATAAAGGGGGAAATGAATGATGTTTGAACATTATAATGGCATAAATATTTAATAAATGATATAAATAAATAAATACAAGATAAAATTGAAGTGGAAATGGAGCATGGAGACACATGGAGACTATGGGGCCCACACAAGCTAGAATTTTTGTGCCACATGGCATACTCCTCATTCAATTTTGAATCCATGGGAAGCTTAAAAGTCCTTGGATGAGTTATAAGGATAATAAACTTGGTCATATGTATCATAGATCAAATTTGGAATTAAATGTAACTTACATGGGAGAGGAAGAGTCATTTTGGAGCTAGTGAGACACTTGGACTAGATTCCCTAGCTCTATGACAACAATGATGAAGATGCTATGACACCTATGACAAAAATCAGATCTTAAGGCTAAAATCTGGCATATATGACATGCCAAGGCTAAAAATAGCTCCAATAGGGTGCTCAAGGGAGTTATGGTAGCTAAGATGCTTCCACATGTGATTTGGTGGAAGTGGGAGACTAGGAATTGTTGTACAAGTGGCATTCTTTGAAATCTCTTCCCAAATAGAGTTGGAATGCATATCTTGGAAGGAATTAGACCCATATATATATTGGAAACTTTATAGATTTCAATAATAAATTATGAAGGCAACTTTTGATCATTTGAGAAATTTGCATTTGTGAATTGAGAGAGCTAGTGGATGACTAGTTTCTTGCCTTAGCCAATTTCGAGGGTGAAAGATTCCCATCCAAGTTGGTGTTTGGATAGGCCACTCAGGTATTTCATGAAACTTTAATGGATTTTGTATTTTCAGGTGTAAGCTACAGGGCAGCTCGTGGTTCCTTCTAGTGCAACACTTTCTCTCAACCATTTCCAGTTTTTATTGCACATTCTTGCTCATGGACGGATTGCACTTTGGGTGAGCTATTATACTCTTTGAAAGAGATTCTCCTAATCCATTTATGATTGGAATAAGTTTAATATGATTTTTTATTCATTCTCAGAAAGTATCAAGTCGAAATATCAAATGTTTGAATGTAAAAGTGATTATTAATGAGAAAACAATGACCATTTCCCCACTATATTGATGTATTCCATTGAATGCTGACGATTTCAAACTTATCATGATAAATTTATGATTTTAATAACTTAATTATGTTATATTGTTAATTTTTAGAAAGTATTAGGTGGAAATACCAAAGGGTTGTATGTAAAAGTGAATATTAATGAGCAAATAATGACCATTTCCCCACTATATTGATGTATGCCATGGTAATGCTGATAATTTCGAATGGTAGAATGTATATATGATATATTTCTGATTAATGGACTATAATTTATGAGTATTACAAGTTTCATGTTCAACACTTCAGCATTTGAAGTCATTTTACTCTGTTTAATTACATTTGGAGAAGATTTGGTGCCATTTTTCCAAGGGTCGAATTAGTGATTTTGTAGTTGTTTGGGAGAGGGTCATAACAGCATGTATAAACTGAATAATGATTCATATGAGACCTTAGTAATGTTCCTTAAATATTCTCTTCCTATTTTTATAAATTCAAGTGGTTTTGGGATCATTTGAGAAGCCATTTTCAACATTTACTTAGTGGGAATTGGAACCTCAATTTGCTAGTAAAAACTCTACTTTGGACAGAATATTAAAAAAAATTCAGAAGTAATTGGAGGGTCATAAATCATCCCTGAAAATCATATTCATGTATTAATATCATTCATACACCTTATTAGAATATTTTGGAGCATTTGGGTCAATTTGGAGACCTAGACATTAAAACTAGTCAAAGGTTGAAATAGGAAAAAAAGTGAAAAATTGGTCATTTTAATAAAATTTATTAAAAATGGACATTAAAATGGTATCAAAGCATGATATTGGCACCTTATGTGGTCTGATATTTATGAGGACAATAATTCAGGGACCACCATTAGATATTGAAACCCAAAAGTGATTTTGTTGAAGAGGAAACTATGACTACGGATGAAAAGGGAACCTCATATGATGGTGAGAATATAAAAATCATGGAACCTATTGTTGAAGAAATGACCAAGAATATTATGAAAGAATTTCAATTCTTGGCTATCCAAGGTTGGAGAAAATATATTGATCTTAAGAAAACCAAGGGGAAAAATACATCAACTTGCTTGAAGGAGCGAAAGGAGGAGACCCATGAACCACCTAGTTTTGAATTAGGTGAAGTAGAAGAAGTAGTACATGAAGAGGATCAAAATTCACTCCCAAATGACTCTGAAAAATATGAAGAGACGTCACATGAGTATGAATAAGTTTATATTGAAAATACTGAAGATCATTTCGAGACACATTCTACCTTGGAAATGAAACAAAGAGTATCTACTCATGGATGCTTGAACTATGAAGGAGTACCTAGTGATGGGTGCTCACACCTCTATGTTGGTGACATAGAGATCAATTTTGAAAGTGTTGCTGCAAGCCAAACTTGCATTAAACATGAAAATGAAGACCTTGTAGCAGTTGAAGAAGAAACAAGATCAACTTCCCCATCACCACTTGAGCTTCATGAAGTTGGTCCAAGCAAGAAGGAATAAGGTGAGGAGGTTCATTTGCAAGAGCTTCGTTTTCTTGAAGGGTCCTTAAAGATGAATGAAAAGAAGATCCATGAGTCCCTTAGAGTACTCCATGACACTCAAGCATTAGTGTCAAATTCTTGTTGGAGAGCTACTTCATTGGAGGAAACATCCTTCCTTGAAGACATGGAGAAGATTCAAAGAGCAATGTACCACATCAAAGAAAATTTCATGTCTTTGTTTTTTTATAGAAACCATTTGACGTTTGAGCTTAATGAATCGCTACATGATGCATACTTGAAGAATAATGAGGATAATCATAAGCTCACGATTCGAAATGAGCTCACCATTTGTTTGAGCTTAATGAATTGTTACATGAGGCATACTTGAAGAATAATGAGGATAATCATAAGCTCATAATTTAAAATGAGCATACTTGAAGAATAATGACGATAAGCATAAGCTCATCCAAATAAAGAGTACAATTGAGGTCCCCATCCAGAATCCGAGCTTCATCATTCAGCAAACCTTCCTGGACAATCGCGTTGCAAAAAACGCAATGGTTCTGGTAAGGATAATAAACATTGAGAATACGAACAATAGTGTCAAACCTTAAGCTTTCCTTTAACCATAATCCTAAAACAGGTGACAAAATCCTTTAAATGCGCCACATTCGAGTCCCATGCAACCATAGTGCCTCCTGAAATACCTGAGGCATCAAAAGCACAAACATGCCAAGTTGATTTGAGCTTAAGAAAAAAAACACATGCAGATTTTGCGGAGATCATTGTTTCTTGAAGAAGTAAAATCCCAGGTTGCAAAACGCCCAACAAATGTTTCAGGAATTAGGAGAATTTTGAGGTAAAAAATGGGCCTCATAAGGGATATATTAAAATATTATGAACTAGGCATTTTATAGGGAATGTATACTTGACAACTCACCTTTCCACTACATTAAATGTACAATTTAGATAACCATGGTTGAGTTACATATTAGAAACAAAAATAATAAAAAATGTTCTATTGAAATGACTAAAAGTTGATTTTAATTTCCAAAAAATGTGTAGTACTTAGATGCATTCATGTCCTTGAACTTGGAGATCACTTTTAATAATAAAAAATAAATAGAATGAAAAGACAATCAAATATGTTTTAATAATAAAATATAAATACAATGAAAAAACAATCAAATAATACAAAATGAAAAAACATCAAAATTTTCAAATTTTCTCCAACTACATATTGAAAATTGAAATTTAAAATAAAAATATATATATATATTTTCTTAATTTTTTATTATAATTTGTGGTTTTTTTTTGTTGGCAAACGTGGTGGAACCCCCATGACTAGCAGGTTTCCATTGGCTAAGTAACCACGAACCAGGGGCATTTAAGCCGTCAAAATCACCCGGGGATCGCACCCGACCTGGACCACACCAACCCTTAACATGGTTGGATTTTTTGGTATCTAACGAGATTAGAACCAACGACCTTTCAGCTTAGGGGGCGTCTTAACCATACCCCGCCACCAACTGTTCTACATCTCGCGGATATTATAATTTGTGTTCTTTTGTTTCTTTATATAATTTATATATTTTTATGATAAATTAATTTAGTGTTTGAAAATTAAAATTTAAGATAACATGTCTCTTTTTAATTTTTTATTATAATTTATCTTTTTTAAGTTCTTAATAAAATTTACATCTAATATGCTTAACCCATTATTCGAAAATTAAAATTTAAAATAATAAATATATATGTATTTTTTTAATTTAAATTGTTTATTTTCTTATTAAACCAATTTATGTGTTTTATAATGGAATTAATTTAATTAAATTTTCATAAAATATGGTGTTTATGATTTATATAAAAAACCATTAAAACAATTTATATTTTTTTCTATATTAATACATTAATCACCTATTATTATTTTTGCGCCGAGAGGTGCTCTACAGCTTAGTATGGAGGAGATCTTGTAACGTTGTGTAACGTTAAATAAATGTCGGCCACAAAAACAAACCTAATATGGGGGAGACGTTGTAATGTTCCTACCTAACAAAACAATAAAAAATAAAAAAATTAATTATCGGCCAAAAAAATGTCGGTCAGAAAAATAACACAATATGGGGGAGATGTTGTAATGTTCTTACTTAACAAAAAAATAAAAAATAAAAAATTGAATTACCCGTAAAAAAAATGTTGGTCATGCACATAGTTTTAAAACCATGTGCAAGGCCTCATAAACAACCCATGGTTTTATTGTACATGGTTTAGGAGGGCCTTGCAAATTGTTTTAAAACCATGTGCAAGACCTCCTAAACAACCCATGGTTTTATTGTACATGGTTTAGGAGGTCATTGCAAATGGTTTTAAGACCATGTGCAAGGCCTCCTAAACAACCCATGGTGTTAGGAGGGCCTTGCACATAATTTTAAAACCATGTATGGGGGAGATGTTGTAATGTTCTTTCCTAACAAAATAAAAAAATGATAAAAATTATTATATATATGCCATAGATAGTATTAAATATTAATAATAAAAATATTATATGTGGACCTTAAATAAAAATATGTGTCTTTTGGCTCACTAAAGTTGATAATTGAGTGCAATACTTAAGAAGAGGTTTGCAACTCCAAATATTTGATCTCTCTCGGCGCTTGATAGAGACTAGGATTTGGATCTATGTTGGTTTTAATTTTTTTCTATATTTTAAAATATATAGAAATATTTTAACATATTCGTTATATACTCTAAATTTAATATATATGTGTGCATGTGTGTGTGGAATCAACAACGATGTCAGTTTCATACTCACGTGATACGAGGTTGATTCCGACGACTCTAGTATAACCCCTAGGAACGATCAACTATGGGCTCAACTTTCACGCATATTTCATCGAGACTCGAACCGATGACTTGCTTAACATCCTATATGCCTTAACATAACATGCAGTTGCCATTCGGCCTACATCCCTGCCCCTTATTAATATATTTATTATACATTCTGAATTTTAAAAATTTAAATTTTGATTTTAATATTTTTTTATTTTAATATAGGTTAGCACATATATTCTATACTTAAATCTAATCTTTAAAATTTGATTTTAATAATTTAGAATCTCAGTTTTTCTTAACTTTTAATTAATTAATTGTAATATAATTTTGTAAAATATTGTTTTTTAATGTAATCATATAAGTTAATATTTAATATTTTAAACTTTGATTTTAATATTTTGTTTAAGGTAACATTTTGTAGTTTACAATTAATTGTACTATAATTTGATAAAATATTACATTTTCTGATGTTTTGTTTAGAACTTAGTTTTTTGAAAATTATTTTTTAAATTGGGTTTTATGAATATATTATTTTGTAATGTTTTTTATTGTAAAAATTTGTATACAAATCTAATAATAAAATATTTTAAAAGTAGTAGAAAAGTTAATAATATTTTTTTTAAATAACAAAATAAAATAAATTTCAATTAAAAATATATAATTATATAATATGTTTGAGATTAACAAAAATATATGCATATTAAGTGAAAAGGCATATCATTTGTCTTTTTCAAAATATATGAAGGGACAATAATATATTTTATTGAAAAAGTGTGAAAAGACATTAGTACTTTTCTCTAGGTGTAAAAGTAATAATATGTCTTATTGAACAAGTGTGAAAAGCCATTAGTACTTTACTCTATGTGTAAAAGTACTTGTAGACTACCATGGCTAACCATAGATTTTGATCAACCTTTTAGAATATGACAAATAAGCAAATTTAACTCAATTAATGCCAACTCAACTATTATAGATGATGTTATTCTCTAGATTGTGATTGGTTCTTAAAAAGTTGATTTTAATAGTACATTTTTTGTTTAGAGACCCTTTTTTTACTTCAAAATTTCCCTAATGGCAACTCGCTTAGGGTCGCTGCCAAACCCCCGAATATTGAAGAAAACCACATTCATGAGGTAACCTCTCAAGGGGTTGAATCATCTCTAAGAGCCCAACAATCCTGATTCCGACCCTCCTTAGAGAGGAAAGGTAAACCTTTGTCAAAAAGTGACAAAACCCTAGGATTATCCCAATAACTGGTATCAGACCCAACTTTTCCCACTCCCCCTACCTGCTTAGACTTTCTAGGATTTCTTATCCTCTGGAAGGTGACATTAGGGTTATGAAGAGCAGTAATAGGAAGAACATTAGTTTCATTGGCTACCAAAGAGAAGGTTTTGTAGTGAAGATTACTTCCAGGAGGGGTAGCCGAAATCTCCTGCAAAGGAGACGAGGAAATAGAGACATCCAGAGGACAGTGACCCTTGAAAATTAATGGAGGGAAAACATTAGGCTAAAAGGTCAGGCTGGAAAAATCCAAAGGAGCCTCAACAGGCTCAATACCCACCAAAGGGACAACAATATCTAACTCCTTCATCAGCGAAAGTAATTCCTCCAAAATATCATAGCCAGTCCCCGTCTTAGAAACACACTAGACAAGGGCATCCCCTACCCTCAGAACAGCCAAATGCAGAATTGGAGTAGTAACAGATTTACGAAAATCTCTGACCAAAAGGAATTTAAGATTTGTAGGAACGTTATCAGTGAACTTACCAACAAAAGATTCTACAGAAGCTTGATCCAGAGGAAAAGGAAAGTTGATATCCATCACAACATCCTCTAACCCCCCTAAATCGGCCACCTGTGGCTCTGAGGGCATAACTTTTAAAAAAACCGAGGAACAATCCACCTTCTAATTACCTTTCCTTTTGCACTTGTAACACTGAAACGTGACTCTCCAAAATTCCAGTCTCTAAATAAAATACCCACCGTCCCACACCACCTCTAAATCAGTCGAAATCCCCCCCC
>LPNX010374615.1:757286-808752 GCA_001517045.1 Pseudotsuga menziesii
ACCAATAGAGTTAGTGATCCTCATAAAACATATAATATTCCAACAGAAGAGAGGAATATGGGGTAGGATAACCCAAACGTGACATCTAGGTAGAGAATATTTTCATGGGTCGAAATCAAGTTGCCAACAAGCCAGAACCAGCGAGCCGCGACCAATAACCCAATAACATTGTTCTATAGCTTGGAGATCCTCCTCGAACATGAAGTGAAAAAACACCCAGCCATTAACCAAATTAATCACCCAGGGAATGTTGGAAATAAATGGCTACCACTTAACCCTAATCCAGGAAATAATTTTCGCCTGGGTCAAATGCATGAACTCGAACTTTCCAACAAGGGACCTCTCGGCCAGATGAGAGACCATGTCACAGGTAATATTCCAACCCAAAACGCAAAGAGGCCTCCCCTTCTTTACTTTCTCAAAATGGAGGCGACCTTTGACCAGCTTAAGAGAAGCTGAGTCAACCACACCAACACGAGGTTTCACATGGCCAGGATTAGGGCCTGACCTTGCTTCAATCTCATAGCACTCACCTCCGAAAATTCAAGATGCTTCCCTGCGCTATTCTGACAGTAGGTTTTAATCCCAGAAACAACATCCTCCAGTCTCGAAGGTGATGGGACTTTCGAGGAAACCCACATCCAATCATCTAACCAACATCCGGTCACAGGCACTGAGTCCGACAGTGAGAAGGAATACATATCGACACCCCGAGACCCAACTTCCCAAGACAACAAAGAAACCAAATAACATACAGAAACCCTAGAAAACCCAAGACAAATGATGTGAACCTATGCCAGAAGAGACTGAAAAATACATTTCCCACTTGTTTAACCTGGTTGGTACTAAGTCGGTCCAAAATCCCGGTTGGACTCTAGGACTTCAAACTCCAGGGTTGAAAAACACCCGAAACAGTTTTCAAGTAAAGGATAGATAACCCAGTTCAATAGCTAAACTGAAACGGACACTAACAGGGATGAAAAAGCACGGGTTATAGACTACTAGGTAATAGAAATGCAATGCCCACCTCTCCATCAAAAATAGACTAGAGATTAGGGTTTTCGGCCTGCCTCTCTCCATTTCATTATCACAGCATCTACAAATCAAAATCAAGCCAACCCATCAACTCTATGCTTATACATCATTCCAGTCATGTCATAAGCTTAAAATAATATCATAATTAATGTTGTCAAGATTATTTTAAATATTGTAATTATATATTTCTATTACGTTTTATCTACTTCTTTCCATTTAATATGTTTATATTTTTTTTGGAAGTACCACTATGTATCACCATTTATAATCACGAGGAAAGAGTTTTATCTCAAGGTGGGTTTGAAAAGTACCTTAGCACAGGATTCAATTCAACCCTCTCTTCAACTGGATTGAGTATTATTTTATGGTGTTTGCAATGGTTGTATCTATGGTATTCCTAAATGGACCGAATTGTGCGTGAGTTTCCCACTTTTAGCAATACAAGAGGGAACTCTTTCGTTGCTGTTAGTGATTATAATGGTTGTAACTTGTTCAGAAAAGGCATGATGGGTATTCTGAAGGAGAAGTGGATTCCATGGATTGGATTCTGTGGCTTTACAAAATACATAGTTTTCTTAACAGGAACTTGGGACTTTCTTGATAGTGTGAAAATTAAGCCCAAGCTTAAATCAATTGAACTCACAAAATTGCTTGAAAAACATGCATAGATCCACTCAAGTTGGAGACTGATGTTTTTCAAGCAATAATAGGTTGTCCAAATATATAATTACATCAGATATTCGAATGCCTAAGGAGGCAAGTTGAATCTTCACAAAAGCATGCATACTAAAAGTCAAAAATCCCCCCTAGGTGAATAAAACACTTTCCAAACCAGTCAAGGAGTTCATGAATTAGTTGAATGAGATGTATCAGATGATAAGTGATGGAAATTAAATATACTCATGATTTCATAAGAGAAAAAGATGGAGGATGAGTTGTGCAAAAAACAAGACAATTGCCATGTGACTAGCTTTCACCTTTTTCCTTAAGACCTATAAAAAAACAGTCAAACTCAGGATAAGGCAGGAATGTGCACTTAATAAACTGGGCAGTCTGCAAAGTTGTCAGAATATTATGAAGGTTCTCCAAGAGTAAGTTTTGGTAAGTTTGACTGAATGGTGCAAGTGCATGCCAACTAGCTAGTATAGGACCTAGGAAATTAATAAAAAGGTTAATTATTTTATCTGAAGTATGGGAATGGGTTTTTGGTTATTCTAACATATATTACCTTGGACTTTGGTTACAAAAATCGATTTTCATGGACAAAAACCCTAAATCCATGGGCACAAATCCATGAATCTCTTATCTTGCAAGAAATTTAGGCACACGGACAGAGGAGGATATGATCTTGCTGAAAATGGGGACCAATAATAGGATTTCAGTGCACCAGCTTAGAAATAAGTTGTATGTTTCTAGATAGCCAAAACAATACAAAGAAAAGAAACCAACGATGAGCTCCATTTTTGTGTTGTACATGGGATGGGACATCAATAAGTCTAGCAAGCTAGGTAAGATGTTCGACATTCCAGTTGAAAGTACGAATAAGATGAAGAAATCGAGGTCTTTTTAGAAAATTCCAAGCCATGGGCATGGAGATTCCAATTTAGGTCCTCTAACATCGAGCATGGCTCCTTTCTTGACCTTTTCATCCTTGGGGTCTATAAACCCCAAGGGGATTTCACACCAAAGCACGAGCAAAAAAAACTGGCGTGGAGGAAGATTGGCAGGAACGGGGAAAAGTTTTTCAACTGAGAAGGGAAGAGGGTTCCTCCAACTAAATTGCAGCCCCATATACAAAGGAGAAAAGAAATATCATCTCATCCAATCCAATTTCAAATCTCTTCATGAAGCTCTAACCTCATAAGCATTCTAGTGTGTGCTCACTAGTCAGTATAACTTCATTGTCCAATGCTAGCTTTCACTATTGTTATTTAATCTAATATGATCATCTGGTATTTAAACCTATCCTATTAGTTTTTTATCTTTAAACCTAGCTTCTCTATCTTTGTATCAAAGGTATTTCATATTTTTATCTGGACTTATGGTTCGTCTTTGGACCTATCACAAGTTAGTCAACTTTTAGACATCAATCTTAATGTTGTGTACTCTTTTTACAGGTGGATTAGGATAATACACCATGGAAAATATAGAAGTTTTAGTTGATGACCAGCCTCCAATAAAAGAATTAAGGATTACAGTGTCTACAACAGATGACCCAACTTTACCTATGCTGACATTTAATATGTGATTGTTCGGATTGACAAACTGTGTAATGTTATCATTTTTTAAATCAATTATTTGCTTACAGAGACTCCCCTCTTTCAATAACTTTAGTGTATGCTCAAATAGAAGTTCTACCTCTTGGTTGGTTTATGGCTGCAACCTTACCCACCATAATGTATCATTTTTCAGGAACAACTGGAATTTCACCTTGAATCTATGACCATTTAACATGAAATAGCATGTGCTCATAACCATAGTCGCCTTGGCAGGAACTGTTGGATATTATGTGGTTAATATTATCACTATTGTAAAGGGCTTCTACAAGAGAGACATAATTCCTTTAGCAACATGGATACCGGTGGTCACTACGTAGGTAAGAATTGATGTTCCTTCATGCAAAAATACTATAGGTAAAAGGCTTCTATTGGAAAGTATTTAGAAATTAAAACTTCCATTGATTTTAACTTTGTGAGGAAGATTCCATATTTATCCTTTAGTAACATTATTTTTCTCATTTTATAGGCCATAATGATTTGAAATGAAATATGTGTTATATGAATACTTGGATTGAAATATGAAAATAGTGGTGTATTTGGATACCACTAGACGCTTGGATTTGGATGGGCTCAGATCTTTCGAAAATTGTTGATTGAACTTGGTAGTATGTGGTAGCTTTCAAACCTTGTTCTAGTTTCTATTTTCAAGTATATAAGATTACATTAATATAAAGAAGTTGAATTGCAACTATTTTTCCTCCAAGAATCAAAATACGATTGTTCAAGATGTTTGTGGTATTAGTGCAGGGCTCTACACGAGAAATAGAAGAGGCCAATAGGTGGCATGACAAAATTACAATTTGTTTTGTGGTTTTAAGATGTAGCTTTACATATTACATAGTGTCAGTTTTTTGTTTGGCACGATTTCTACATTGTCAGTTCTACGCTATATATTGAAGAATTTTGTGACTATGCAACAAATTGGATAGGGTATTCGAGGCCTTGGTATTGGATCCTTTGGGTTGGATTGGGAAACAATTTCATCTTTTTTGGGAACTCCTCTTACAACTCCATGGCCTTCCATAGCTACTGTTATGGCAGGATTCTTTTTCATAGTATATGTCATCACTCCAATCACATACTAGAAAAATGTTTACAATGCCAAAATATTTCCCATATTTCATCTAAAATCTTTGCACAAGATGGAAAGGAATAAAACATATCATAAATACTAACATACCATTTTACCTTCAACGAAGATACCTATAATCAATATGGGGAATTGCATTTGAGCACGTTTTTTGTAATTGCATATGGTGTGGGCTTTGTAAGACTTGCAACAATTTTTTTCCATGTTATTCTTTTCCATGGAAATTAAGTCTACAATCTCCAATATCTATTAAAATTTCACAATACTCCTCTCAAATGTGTGCATTTTTAAGATATACACTTATTGATAAGTTTAAAATTTATGGCTTTTAATAGTATATTTTTTAAGTCCATTTAAAAGTTATTGTTGTGTATATGGTGTAGACATAGTATGGAATCAAACAAAAATAGTTGTAAGAGAGCAAAAGATGGCCGTGCACACAAAGTTGTTGAAGAAAAATTATAAGTTAGTCCCAGGCTATTGTTTCTTTATTGTTTTGGCATTGATGATAAGCCTTGCAATAGTAGCTTGCAAGGGATTTGACAAACAAATGCAACTTCCATACTGGGTATTTTTGTTGGCTTGTGTGATTGCATTTTCCTTCACTCTTCCTATTAGGTCTAACAAATTTGTGATCTTTGAAACCATACAATTGAAAGGAAAATATATATACAAAAGGAACAATGTTTTCCCTTCTCAAATTATTATTTATTCTGAGTACTATGCATCTATAACATTGAAGAATGTGTATTTTGTTTGTGTGCAGCAACCTGGTCTAAATATAATAACATAGTACATCATTAGATATTGTAATACCTTTGGTTTTGACTCCAAGGGGGAGGGGAATGTGTGCCCTGGTTTTGAGCCCATGGTATTTGAATTGTACATAATGTATATATTATTGAGATCATGGCATGGAGCTCAAGGCCAAGGTCCTGTCACTGATATGGTGTTTTGTATAGGTGATCAAGGTTGATACCTATGGTAATAGTGCTAAGTCAAGCACAAGTATATATTTTGATATATCATGTAATATACAATTTAATAAAATACCACATCTAGCTATGGAACTGCAACATGAAAGAGATGGGCATGATTTCATAAGGGATAGGGTGGGGAGTTCTCCAAACCCCTTGAGCCAATAGGGTGTGACCAGATGTCAATGGGAAAACCCATGAAACCATCAGCTACCTTTTTGTCCTCTGTCCTCAATCATCAATTTCTTCCAAAATTTAGATGAGGTAGTTAATTCCTTGGGCGAAGCAAGGCATGGCAGTCTAATTATGTGTCTGAACATACCTGCAAGTCTGCAGCCTGGGAAACTTCATTCTTGCTTCTGGAGAAAGAAAGCACATGATGCATGCCAGTCCATCCTTTCTCCCATGTGCAAGAAGGTTTTGTTTCCCTGAGCATCATGGTTGTTCATTATTCAATCACCTATTGAGAATTCACGATGGATGCAAAAGTCGTTCACTCACGATGGTGCATTGTTCTGCAAGCCTGAGTCGCAGATGAGCAGTTCTGCAGTGATTTTCTCTGTGTTACAGAGTGAAGCTTGTGTGCTCTGTTTTTCTTTATGGATTGATGGGTTGTGCATCCTTCTTTTGGTTTGAAGACTTAGAAGTGGACGAGGGCCATAATTGGCTAATAATCCTAGTAAAGAGAGGAACCTCATAGACAGATCAAGAGGGGTTGGTAAGTTCCTCCTGCACACCGGGGAGAACACTAGAAGGGAAGGTATGGCTTGAGGGACTGTGTAGCAATGAAGAGAATAATTCCTTGTGTTGGGTGGTGTAGGAGTTATGGGGGCCAAGCCATATATGGTGTAGGTGTCCTTAGCTCTGGGTTTGAGCTGACTAGCCTAGCAATTCTACCTTTCCATAGCCTTAGCAGTCTAGAAAACCCATTTGTTAGTCAATTTGACTATGTTTTGAGGTGAATGTTGGCTTGGTTGAGTAAGTCCAAGCGACCTTGAATTTATTGGCTTGTTTCCTTAGTAGTAGCTTGTGAAACCCGATTGTTTATTGGCTTGTATAGACAGTTCGTGAAACCCAGTTGTGTGTTGGCTTCACTGTGTATGATATGACATGATTATGTGAGTGTTGGTGTGGCATAGTAAGCCCTGATAAACCCATTGGTATTTTGCTTGTTGTCTTGGTAGCCTCTAAAACCAAATTGTATATTGGCTTGGTTGGTTCTGGATGTGAAGGTTGGCTAGGCTGAGTAAGTCCTGATAATCCCAACTGTATGTGGCTTGTTGCCTTGGATATTCTGAGAAACCCAACTGTAGGTTGGTTTGACTGAGTTTTGATGTGAATGTTGCCTTGGTTGAGTAAGTCCAAGGAACCCTTATGCTATTGGCTTGATGTCTTAGTATCCTATGAAATCCAATTGTATTATGGTTTGGATGGACAGTCTAATAAACCCAACTAAAGGTTGGCTTGACTATGTGTGTGTGCTTTGGTCTAGATGTGTGTAAGCCTATTACTTCCCTAGTTCTATATGGAAATCATGCCCATCTCGAGGGTGGCAGTGTGTTGAGAAATTAATGAACACACTGGCCTATGGTTGAGTGGAACGTTGCAGCGACATAGCTAGTTACAGGACAGCTTAATCATCAAGATAAGTATTCTTTCTCCTTCCTGGTTATGCAATGTATTTTCTTATGAATGGACATGTTGAATATGAAGAATTGATTAGGATGAATTCTTGTTTATTCCATGTATTTTTCTATGAATTTATATGTTCATGTTGAATGCTTGTTGATGATCAAGTAGAGGTTTACTTGTGTATGAATGTCCATGTATTTGCTTGTTTATGCCTTGTACGACTTATGCATTTTACTTTTGTACATGCCTTGTGTTTTTGTGATGATTTTTCTTAAGTTCATGGAGGCTAGAATCCTGTTAAAGGGACAAAAATGCAGCTAAGGTAAGAACCATTGAGTTTCTTCCCCTTGGAATCCCCCTGCAAAAGGAAGAAGGCAGAAACCAAAGGAGGAAAATTTGAACACGGAAGAATCGATGTGTTTCCGCACCCCAGGATCCTCCTGCGGAAGGAAGAAGACGGGAGGCAGAAAGGGCAGTTGAAAACAAGGCAGAAAGTTCGTTTTTCGATTTCCAAAGTCTAAGGTCGGAAGACGGAAGTTGGAAGCGCAGAAGGATTCTAAGGAAAAAAGATAACTTTCCAATTTTTGATTCCCGAAGTGTGGAAGGCGGTAGCAGAAGTGTTGAAGGCGGAAGGCAAAAGAGTCGTTAAATGTTTTGTCGCACTTTGAGTTCTAATTTTCAAGTCCCAAAGTATGGAAGGTAGAAAGAGGAAGTGTGGAAGACAGAAGAGCCGTTAAATATTTCATCGCACTTTGATTTCTGATTTTCGAGTTTTGAAATGCGGAAGGCAGAAAGAGGAAGTGTGGAAGGAGGAAGGTGGAAGATTCATTGAATGTTTTATCACACTTTGAGTTCCGATTTCCAAGTTTCGAAGTGCGAAAGGCAGAAAGAGGAAGTGTGAAAGTCGGAAAGAGGAAGTGCGGAAGGCGGAAGAGTGTTTAAATATTCCCGTTGCACATTAGGTTTTCGATTTCTGATTTTTGAGGTCGGAAGGAAGGAAAGCAGAAGTGCGGAAGGTGGAAGGCAGAAGGCTGACAATTCACTTCATTGAACCTTTGAGTTTTTGGCTCCCAAGTTTCGAGGTCAAAAAATCGGGGAGTGAAAGTGCGGAAGGCAAAAGGAGAAGTGCGGAAAGGACAGGTCCAGTACGGAAATGATCACTCCAGTCGTAGAAGGGATCTGTCAAAGGAAAAATGATTATTGCAGTGGTTTCTAAGCCTAAGAACGAAGGTTAAAGTGTGTGTTAACGTCCATGCCCTGTGTTTCGAAGGAGAACAAGGGCCCTTGAAGTAAAAAATTTAATTTATCTGCATTATTGGGTATGGGGATGTTACAGATATTTGTTTGCAATCCAACCCCTTTCTAATGTCTCATTCAATATGTATGGTTATATGTCTATGGTTCAAGCTGTTGCATTTCTATAGGACTTTAAGTTGGGGCATTACATGAACATACCTCCCCGATCAATGTTCATTGTTCAGGTAAAAATCCTTGTAACACCCCTGTTTTGACCCCGTGGTATTGAATTCCATATGATGTAAATATTTTTATTTGATCATGGTGCGTAGCCCAAGGAAAAGGCCCCACCATGGATTTATTGTCTTATGTATCGGCAATTAAAATCGATGCCGACGGTATATGTACTAGCCATGCATGATATGCTTGAGACATCATATAAAATCAAATTAATAAAAATACCACAACTAGTTATGCGCTACAACGTTAAAGAGATGGGGGCATGATTTCACAAGGAATAGGGAGGAGGAAACATTAAAACCTTTGGGCCGATGGGAAAGCCAATGTCTAAGGGGAAAACCCATAGAGTGGGCAACTACCATTTTTTTCCTTTTGTGCCCAGTCAATAGAAGTAGTTGGGGAAGTTATTTCCTTGGGATCGGAAAGGTATGGAGGTCAAATTCGAAATTGGGAAGTTACCCATTTTTTGAAAGTGTGTTTTTGACTTATGGGGCAAGTAAAAGCTTGGGAAGGCACGCCCAAGACATTATGCACCCATGACTTTCATTTTTCACCCATTCTCACTCGTGTGGGCTCTCTCACACAGTAGGAAGGGGGTTGAGCTCTCCCCTTCACAATTTTGCAGTTTCACATGCTCTCCATAGTTGGGGAAGTCGTTCTGGTGATGCGGAGTGGATATGCAGGAGAGATTCACATTGTAGTCTTTGTTGGGGGTCATTTTTGTCTCCCTCACGATTTGGGAATTTTTCTTCTTTTTCCCATGCTCAGAATTTGTTTTCTGTGTTGTTGGGAAAATGGGAAGGAATGGACCACGATTTAGGGGTTTGAGGTGGTTGTTTTTCCTCTATGAGAAAGTTGGGAGCTTCCCTCACATTTTTCTGTATTTTCCTCACTTTCTCCAAGCTGGGAAACCAATTTTGTTGATGTTGTGTGAATGGCCTAAGGAGATTCATGATCTGTGGGTTTGGGGAGGTCGTTTTTGCTCCTGTGGTGCCATGGAGAATTTCCTGAATTCAGATCTACGATCTGAGGGTTTGTAGAGGTCATTTTTCCTCAATAGAGCCATTGAACGTTTTATGGATTCGTATTGTTCACCCAGGGTGTTTTTCCCCAATTGCCAGTTATGTTTTTGGGTTCCCAGGACATTAGGCCCTTACCCAGCAATGGTAGTTTGTTGTTGGGTGTATCCTTGTGATGGCATGGCAAAGTAAGTCCAAGGAACCCACCTGTTAGATGGTTATATGTGCTTGATTAGCAGGTTGGATCGACTGGATAAGTCCAAGGCACCATCTGTTAATTGGATGACTGTGTGTTTGATGTATGTTTTGGCTTGGCTGAGTAAGTCCAAGGACCCCTCCATGTTATTCACTTGTTTCCTTAACAGTCTATGAAACCCAACGGTGTGTTGGCTAGACTGTGAACGTATAGTTTTGGCTATGTGTGAGCCTGTTGTTCCCTAGTGCCTTGTGGAATCATGCCCAGCTCGGGGGTGGCAGTGATGCTGAGAGATTGATGAGCACATTGTCCTATGGTTGGGTGGAACGTTGCAACGACGTAGCTAGTTGTGGGCCAAATTCTTTTCAAGATAAGTATTCTTTTTTTATTTTATTTCTGCAACTATATTTGTTTTATGAATTACTATGAACATGTTGAATGCTTGAATGAATGATTTGGCTTCCGATGTAGATTGCATTATGCATCTGTGTATGTTTTTAATTCAATGCATTTTTATGTTCATGTTCATGGGTCTAGATTGCATATTTTGACAGCAGCAGTAGTCTAGTCACGTCCTCTCCATCGTCGGTATGAGGGGTGGGGACATGACAATCCTCTTGTGTTTTAGTGATATTATAGTGTTGTTTGTTCAGTAAGTTCTTTCAAAAACATATATGGATGGTAGATTGCCACATGAGAGTGAACTTTTGTAGCAAATTGTGACTTAATATTTGTTATTTAGGTTATTCATTTATGAGAACTCAAAAAGATTTGTTTTTAATCCATTATCAATTTTGATTTATTTATCTCAAATGTGTGTTTGATTCATTTATCTCAAAGATGTTGTAATTTGCAATATTTTGAATTTGTGGCACTGTTCTAAAACATTTTAATATCAGCATCAATTTTTTTTGTTTTAATTGGTAAACTGTAAATGAAACCTCCTTTACACTGTAATCATGTGCAAGTTTTTGCAACTTGTAGGGACATTGGTTTCATCAACTGTATATTCTGGGACCTTGTGGTGGCTACTAGAATCTGTGAAGAGCATATGTGATGATAGGGTGAAGGGTAACATTTGGACTTACCTTGGTGATGACGTTTTTTACAGTGCATCAATTATATGGAGAGTTGTTGGACTGAAAAGCATTTCTAGCAGCTTGAGACAATACTAGAAGCAGAATTGGTTCTTCTTGGATGGTGCAGTTGCACCTGTTATGATGTGCTTACTTTCCAAAAATATTCCAAATGTGAAAATTTTGAAGCACATCAATATGCCTATTCTCATAGGGTGCACTAGCAACATGTCACCAGCAAGAGCAATTGATTTCATCTGTTGGGGCACAATTGGTTTAATCTTCAACTACATCATCTTCAACAGACAGAAGAAGTGGTGGAGTTGACAAAACTACATCAAATTGCAAATCCCATATTAATTCACATGTTTGATCATTTATGATGTAGCCATAAGTAGATTTTGTCTCAGTGAACACTATTTTGATTTTTATCCATTCATTTGTTCTTGTGCATAGCACCTGCATTTAGATCCCTAAATATGCATTTGGTTGTTATGAAATTTCTGATGTCTTTGGTTTCATCTTTCAAGGAGTTTGAAAAGATTAAAATCCATTTCCAACCACATGAACCTCGTGAACAGGTGGCTCATTCCCAGTGCCACCTGAGAAGTTTGAGATCTTTAAACCACTCGAAGACTAGGCGGATAACAATATATTGATTCATTTAAAGCCTGTTGAGAAATCTTGGCAGCCACAAGACTTTTTTCATGATTCTTCTTTCGAGAGCTTCATTGATAAAGTTAGAGAATTGTGGGAGCGATCACTTGAATTTCTAGATGATTATCTATTTTTTCTAGCAGGAGACATGATTAAGGAGGAATCGTTGCCTACTTATCAATCTATGCTCAACGCATTTGATGCTCTAAAAGATGAGACTGGTGCCAGCCCCACATCTTGGGCATGATGGACACGTATGCGGACAGCTGAGGAGAATAGATATGGTGATTGTCTTCATAAATATCTTTAATTGTTTGGCCAAGAGGACATGATACAGATTGAAAAAACCATACAATGTCTTATTGGGTTTGGACTGGTAAGTGACAATATAGTGTTTTAACCTTGCAAACATTCTGTCAAAGTATTTTATTATGTTTTCTATTGGTAGCAACAAGATGTGGGATTCCACTCTGTATGATGAGCATTTGTTTACTAGATTTATTATATTCCATGTTGATCTTCCTAGAAGATATTTTATTTTTTTGAATCAGAATTTTCTAACTTGATATTTCCCCCTGTTTAGAATCCAAGCATAGAAAATAGTCCTTGTCTTGGATTCTTATACACTTCTTTCAAGGAAAGAGCAACATCATATCACATGCCAATGCTGCAAGATTTTCTAAAGGATATGGTGACCTGAAATTGGCCCAAATATGCCGCACTATTGTTGTAGATGAGAATCGCCATGAGACTCATTACACCAAGATTGTGGAAACGTTATTTGAAATTGATCCTGACAACACAATCGTCGCTTTTGAAGATACGATGCAGAAAAAGGTTGTGGTGCTTGCACATTTAATGTATGGTGGGAAAGATGGTAATTTGTTTGACCACTTTTCTTATGTTGTTCAGAGATTAGGTGTGTACACAGCAGGGGGCTATGATAACATCTTGGAATTCTTGGTTAAGAGATGGAAAGTAGAGAAAATAGACGGTATTTCTATTAAGGGAAGGAAGGTTCAATATTATTTATGCATCTTGGCACCTCGTATCGGAAATCTGGATGAACGAGTTCAAGAAAGGGAAAAACAAGAATGAACGTGTGCTTTTAGTTGGATATTCAACGAAGAAGTCCTGTTGTAGACCTTTCTTGTGCAAGTCCCACTGTAGAAACTCTCTTGTGTTTAAAAAAAACCAGCTAGGTTAAAGCTCTGAGTGTCTATAACATAAAATGGAAATAATCTCTCTTCGGGAAGCCAAGGGATTTACTGGACTTATTCGATTGATAGAATTGTTGAGTTAATTATTAATATAAATGGGAATTTTTAAGAAATACTTGTAAAAGGGGTAAGAATCAAATAATTATTATGTTAAGGAGGCATGACAAAATAATTTTTGTATATTGGATTTTATATGTTGTTTTGGGCAATATTTCTCAATAAATGTGGGATTATTTTTACATTTTTATAAAAAAAATTATGTTGTAAAAACAATTTCAAGGTAGCTTTTATCTATATCCAATTTAGTAATGGAATGTTATTTTTTAGAAATACATGGGAAATGAGTAATGCATAGTATTGTCATTGAAATTTATTTATTTTTATTTTTATTTTGCACAAAGATAGGGGAAGGTCAAACAACAAGCATATCCAAATTGCAACAAGCATATCCAAATTGCAACCAAGACACTACTCTCTCATAACTTCACCCATTAATATAGTGATCATGATATATTGGAGCTTATATGTTATTGTAGAACATATCTCTCCACTAAAATTATATATACGTTGCACTCGTCTAGACCTCAGCTAACCCCTAATCCATAAACTTGAGACCCCTTCTATGTTAAGCTTTTAGCTTTTATTTCATTGGAGTTTGTTTGAATATTTTTAAGATCTTACAAAGATGATGCATAATAACTTTCATGATCTACCTGTAATATCTTAGTCTTTTTATGTGTGGCTTTGGGTTCCTCTTTTAATTTTTTATTCAATTTTTTTTTCTGTTATTCATCATGCTTTAGAGACTTCATGTTTATTAAATGGTCATGGATTTTGAAATTATTTGTTTAATATTGGGTGAGTATTTGTGGTGTTTTTGTTTACTCTTTCGAAATTATTTTAATAGTTCATTGAGATTTCCTAAAGATCAGTGGATTCCATTTTTCAAAGGATCTTAATAGTTCATTAGGACTATCTAAACTTTCAAATGTTATCATATTTTGGATCATCTCGATGGTTCATCGAGCTTCCTTAAAAGTTGTCTTTCAACTTCTTTTGAAGTCCCTAGATGGTTCATCGAGAGCATCCAATATTTCAAATGTCTCATCTTTCAACTAACCTTGATGGTTCATTGGAAAGTGACAAAATAAGTAAACAATAATTTTCGAAAGTATCTCGTTCATCCAAGACTTATTGAAAGTGGTTATGTCAACTTGTTTTTAAGCCTCTCAATGGTTCATTGTGAGGATTTGAGATTTATAACATGTAATATATTGTTTCCCCCTCTATGACCCATCGGGAAATTTCCAAATATCTCTTCCTAAAAGGTATAAGATGCTTGAAACAATCATTCAAATAATACTTCTTTCAAAACTTTCTAATGGTTCATTGGTAGGTTCTTAAATATGTCATTCAAACATATTTTGGAGCCACCTAAATATTCAGCATGATGTTCTTACTATCATTCAAAATATCATTATGAGACTCTCAATAGGTCATAGGGAGAGATCTAACCTTTGAATGTTTCATCTTTTAGATCATCCCAATGGTTTATCGAGGAACTTTCAAAATTGTATTTTGAACATATTTTGGAATAGCCATATGTTTTATCATGTTATTTTCAAACATCACATTATGCGTCTTTCAAAGTCTCCTGATTGGTCTAGTGGGTTATTCCCAAACTTCAAATGTAGCACGTTTTTAAGTAGCGTGGTGGTCCATCAGACCACTTTCAAAGTCCATTACAAATATCTTTTAATGGTTTCCAATAATCCATTTGGGGTCTTGGAGGTTTGAATGTTGCATATATCAAACCTTCCTAAGAACATATTGATTTAATCCAAATTTAAATCCTGGTATTGAATGTTGAAATCTCTATGCAACCTTTCAAAATCATGTAGAGTTAATGCCTCCACAACCAAATAAATAGGCCAAATATTTTATTGGCCTTTGAATATTAATTCTCTTGTTCAATTTAAATGTAATATCAACATCATTGGTCCTTAAAGGTCACCTCATATTTTGTATTCTTGTTGCGTGAGAAGCAAAGGAAGTATGAGTCTTAGAGCCAAAATGTGTTGATGTCATGAGGGTGTCACCTTCTTTATAGTCTTGGTTGTCTTTGTAACCACAAATTTCAAGGAGTTGCCTCCACTTTTGTGGAGTATTCATTGGAATGGCTCGTCACTTCTAAGATGATGTGTACCTATCCTTGTCTTCATTCATTGGTGCACTAGTACAAAATGAGAAATTAATGACTAAACTCAAGCTATAAACGACTATTTTTGAGTCGGCGACTAATAGTAGCTAATTTCTACTATCTTATAGCTAGTCTTATTTCACTTAGTCATTAACAGCTTGACTTATTAGTCATTGATAGTCAATGATTTAGTCATTGATTAATCACGGATTTAGTCACGGATTTAGTCATTGATTTAGTCACTGATTAAAACAATTAATGACCAAATATACGACTAAATAAACTACCATATGATAACATATTAATGACTAAGCTAAATACAACTAAGATACGGAAATTAGCTACTAATAGTCGTATATATGTGAATTTAATCATTTTTGCAGTCACAAATTTATGATAGGGCATGGAGGAATCGAACCACCAACCTCCTTCCTATAATTAGGCAGGCGCTCTACCATTGAGCTAGCACCCTTTAAGAAGTTGTTATTGTTTGAAAATGATGATATTTAAACAAATTTATGATAGATAGCAATCTACAAACTACATAATTATTACTATTACAACTTACCAGTAACTAGTATTTATGATTAACTAATTCCTGAGAGCTATGTACAATTTTCCCTATCTGGCATATCCATTCATGTTACCAGATAGAATGGAATACCTCTGTGATGGATGTGATACCAATTAATTCAACCAATTTATAGAATATCTCTTGGCTTGCCTAAATATATGAGAAAAATATCATTATATGAAATCAAGCAAAGTAAAAGTCAAATAAGGTAAGAAAACCTTGCCATTCATAAACAATCTATCAGTGACAATATAGAATACATGAAAGAGAAAGATTTCAGACTGAGTGTTGCAAAGCATAAGCTACCATATCAGCAAATTCTAGAAAATAAAACATATTTTTATAGAAGTCTGAAGGCTACCAAAATAAGCAAGCAAAAGAAATTCAACACATATTTCAAAAAGAGTTGAATGAAATAATAAAAGCATACCCAACATTATAGTTGAACCATTTTATATGAAAATCAGTGTGAAACATTCAATCATGTTTGTAAGTTTATCTCTGGCCAACCTACCTTAGATATAGCCACAACTAGCCTGATACAAATAATTATCAGAACCAAGGGCACTCCAGAAGTGCACCACAGGAAAAGTAATAAAGACAAGAAAAAAAATCACCACGACGAAGGTAACATTTGAGAACAGACATCACATCAGTAGCTTTACCACGTCTCTTTAAGGTTAGACAACTATTTGCTTCAAAATGATTATTTTTTTTGACCGAAACTTAGGGGTAGATATTAAAGCGTCCTGGCAATCCAGAACCAAAAGGTACAAAATTGAAGAAGGTTGATGACCTCTAACAGTGCTGTCAACCTTCTTGATAATATCATAGGAGAGAACTCCTTATTTCTTTTGAAACTTTTCCTAGATTTAGCAGCAAAATGCTTACAGGAGTAGATTCTAACAAATTGTGAGCACAAAAAGGTGCAGAAATAGAACATTAACGATTAGGTGGCTTCCCTTTTAGGAAGGGGACCATAGTTTTCTGCACGCCCAACAATATGTTTGAGTGTGCTTCAGCTTCCCGCCGATATTTGTTAGTCTTCCTTCCTCTTGTGAGAGGGGGAGACGGGACTGAACAACTATCTGAATCTGGATCACCAGCAGACCTCGAGGAGGAGTGGTGGGCATCTAGCCTAATAGCTGGGGAGGCATCAGATGGAGAAGCTTCAGAAACGACTAGACCCTCGGCTGCAGGCACAAATGGAGAGGCAGCGACTACTGTTTCCCGGGGGGGGGGATCCGGAAGGCTTTCACCTGCCGGAGGGTCTTCCTTAACTGTTGTTGCTTCAGGGTCTTGGGCTTCATCTTCCTGCAGCACATCAAAGCTGTTTTTATTTTCCAGAGTTGCTTCTGCTGAATGAGTGGCCTTCGAAGCCTGGGCTAGTGGCTCCTTTCGCCTTGGCTGCCTTCGCCTGTTAGATACTGGCTGAAAATCATCTTCTTTGACTGGACCTGCATCCTCAAAGGCTTTGGGGTAGCTTTTTGCGAAGTGACCATAAACATGGCACCGGAGGCACTTAAAAGGAATCTGCTCGTAGTCCAGCTCTTGAATATGGCACCATTCCCCAAGGGAGAGTTGAATGGCTTCCGAAAGTCCTTTCTCGAGGTTAACCTCAACACAAATACGAGCACAGGTAAATTGATCCCCTTTCGGCTCCACACTATCCAAGAAACACCCAAGCTTATTTCCAATGTCCTCCAGAGAGCCTTTTCCCTAAAGATGCAAGGGAAGATGAGGCAGCCTAACCCAAACAGGGGCTGCAGTAATCTCAGCTCCGAGATTGAAATCAAGAGTCCAAGGGGCTAAGAACAGCCCCCTCGACCCCATGAAATAGGGTCTAGATCTGAAAACTAGATCACGGTCCTCTTTCTGCAAGAAGCTGAAGGCAAAAAAACCCCTTCCTACTGTACACAGAGAAACTTTCCCATGCATCAGCGGTTTCCAACGCTCTTCCATCCAAGCCTCCACCGCTTTGGGGCTAGGCCATTACCCCGTAAAATTTTCGATGAGGGCCTTTTCTGCTAGGAGGAGGGCAAGAGTGCATGGCTACTCTGGAGATAGCTCCAGAGAAGGGATCTCCTCCATCTTCTTAACAAACTTAGATGAGAAAGAAGGCTTGGCTTTAGGTCCTGCCGAACGGACTAACGCTATGAAAGCTTCCAAATGATCTATTTCCATCTCAGCCATCGGATCTGGGGCCATCGTAGCAGGGGGCGGCGACCACCAGAAATCGAGAAGACGCAGCAGAAGGAATGCCAAAACAGCCACAACCGTAGCTCCAAGACGCCTAGACGGAGAGCCACAACTCATCTGGAGGAAACGCAGCTCTTTAGCTTCTGAAATGAGCAGATCTAGCACGCAGAGACGAGGAGAACCATGCATGCAAGCCTGAACAAGATCGCAAGGCGGCTAGGGTTTTGGCCCTAGCCGCTGGGAGATGCTTCCGGTTTGCTCCATCTCAAATTTCAATGATCTCAAAATGATTATTAACAAACATAGTCTAGCAAATTTTAAGTACACTTGACTGCTTCCTAAATTTGCATAATAGGAAAGAATGTGTGATTATTTCAAACAAACAAAAATACAAATAACAATCTCACATGTAACCTAAAAGGCTTGACACTCAACAATACAAGTCGTTCAAGCAAAGATTGTGCAAGACCAGCACGAGTTGCTTTCTTGCACATAATCACAGGACCCAATTGGCATTGATCCCCAACTAGCACCACCTAAATTTAACAAGAAAAAGACCAACTTGCATGTCAATCCTATATTATATTTGTTATTGTACAATAATAAGTTCTGCAAAAGAAGATACAATGGAACTCATTTTCTGATTACATAATATCTTCGACAACAACTCTATGAGACTAGATTAGGTTATTACCTGCTTTGCTCCAAGAACTAAAGGAATCAAGCACTCTAGTTCGGTAGCCTGATTTGATTCGTCAATAAGGACCTGAACAGTAACCCAACATTTAGGTGATCAAACAGCTAAAAAACTCATGCTAATATGTAGTAATCCCACTTGCAACTGTAAAATTTAGTACTACCTAACGAAACCTAAAATTAGATAGCCTAGGATCACCCTTACCAACACAAGTACAGCAGATGACATCAGCACTCTGAGTTATTTCTCTTTTTGCCACCCTCTTGAGTGCTTTGTATTTCTTTTCATCCTCTTTTGAAAGCTCGTCTGTATGCAATGTTAAAAAATGTATCATTTGTAGTCATTAATAGAATTCATTACCAAAACAATACATAGAACATTTCATTTAGCTCAAACTTGCTCAAGCAGAGTAATTTTCTTGGCCAAATCAGATATTACAAAAGGTTCCTCTATTATCTGCCTCTTCGTTAGCATACTTTAAAAGAAATGATATACCTAACAAGAAAATACATCCACCTGAATTTATTCAAAGCATATATAACAACCAACCCTAGGAGTGCTTTCGACACCAAACAAGAAATTGGTTCCAATTTACAAAAGCATCATATACACATCCACTTGCTTAAATAATATCAACAATTGGCTAGCAAATATTTAGAGGGTAAATATTATATTCCTAATTTACAAATAATACATAACTTATGAATGGATTGGACTTTCCATACCTTGTTCATCTTTCAACTGCTGAAGTTTGTACAATTCACTTTTTTTTAAAGTGTCAAGGTGCCTAACCTGTAATTGT
Organism: Pseudotsuga menziesii; assembly: GCA_001517045.1. NCBI lineage: Eukaryota > Viridiplantae > Streptophyta > Pinopsida > Pinales > Pinaceae > Pseudotsuga > Pseudotsuga menziesii. The sequence continues at coordinate 776,416 of LPNX010374615.1, forward strand.
TTTACAAAGAAACACAACATGTAAATGCCTTGGGATTAGGTAAAAATCATAACACAAAAAAATAACCAGAAAATATGATGGTAAGACTCTAAAAAAACAACCTGATAAAGTAGTGTTAAATGTTCAACTGGAGAACTCACTGCCTCCCTTGATTTTGCACATAGTCTGACAACCTGTAATGTCAAAGCAATGAAACTTTTGTGTTATATTAATCTGGAATTTAGAATATAGCCAAAAAAATATCTTATGCATGTTTCCTATGATCAGACTTCAAAAAGTAGAAAACCTTGTATGAGAGATTCAAAACATGTATTTTAAAACATTTTTAAGAAGGCGCTTATATAACTAGATACATGATAGCAAGGACACCTTCAAACCCGTGGCACTAATTTTCTCTGCAAGTTGATCAACGGCAACATTACTTGGAGAAAATAACAAGACCTGAATCACATAAATGAAGTGAGATTGTATTAATGTCAACTGATGACAAAAATAGGTTAGAGGTCAGAGCTCAAGATCATGGCAAGTAATAATAGCAATCTAGAATGGCCTAGTTTATATCTTCCACAAAAGAGAAGGAACCTAGTATAGTTATTAATGGAAGCAGAATTAGACCAAATATGGGTAAGGCCTCCATAATCAAGTACAACCCTTGAATATGAAAACATAGTGACAATTCAATTAGCATTGGTTAACAATCCATCAAATATCTCACTTGTTACCTGGCCTTGACCCTGCTTGGCTAAATGTTATACAATAGTTGCTAAGGTGACAGTCTTTCTTATCCCGGGAGGGCCCTGAATTAAACTCGCAGGCTTTTACAAAACGCTATTTACAGCACTAACCTACACATTATATAAAGAAATGAATTACAACAACTTCTAAAACAAACAGAAGACTGCAACATTCATTAACAATAGCTAAGATGATTGTTATAATGAGAAAACCATCCACACCAATTTACAAGAAATATCTAGCATTCACATAAAGCTGACTTATGTATATTCATTATGATGGTGAATCCATTCACATTATTTTTTCTTGTAAATTCAAATGGCCCAATGTTTGGTATCATAGATTCCATGTTATTACTCATTGTGTGTACTCAATTGTACATGTTGAAGAGAATTCATTAACTGCAATACATGTAATAATGAATCATGCAGTTGAACACTCAGAAATATACTCAGGATCTAATGTTTTGGTTAAGATCAATCCCCAAATGGTCTCTGGATCTCAGCAATTCTATACACAAGAATAAATAACTACAGAATGGATACCTTGCTGAAAACCCCAACATAGTGTATTGATTAAGGATCCCTATCAGAGAAAGTTCATGAGATTACAAGTTCGGCAACCCTGATATAACTATAAAATTATACCTAGATGACTTTAAAAGAAAAAATATAAATCATTGTAGCCAGAGTAGTAAAATGATAGAAATTACATTAAAGAAAACGATTGCACTAGATTATATATTTTAGGCATTTAATCTTTGGACTTTATGCTATTGGCTACTTATATTTCCACTATTCATTTTCAGTTTATTTAATATATCTTATGTTGTCCACAGGAAAAACTGGTAACAATTACTATCATCTCTATCCTTACGAAGAGGTAAAGTTCCTCAGATTACAAGTTCAACAACCCTGATATCACTGCAAAATCTAGATGACTTTGAAAAAAAAGATAAATCATTGAAGCCAGACTAGTAAAATGGTAACAACTACATTGAAGAAAATGATTAGACTGTATTATATATTAATATTTTAGGCATTTAATATTGGACATTATGATATTTACTATTTATATTGCTCCTAATAATTTTCAGTATATGCACAATATCTTATGTTGTCCACAGAAAACAATGTTAGAAATATAGCAGAACTGATAAGCATCAACCAAGACAAATAAATAATAGAAAAAAACATCTCGCATCCACCACAATTCTTCAAAAAAAAACATTTAAACTTCATCACAAACAATATCTACTAGATAATATCTTGTACAAAATAGGTCCCCAACCATCAATGAAGCCAAATAAGTTGTGCAGAGAACTCATCATGTTCATTAACAAATAGCCATACAAGTAACTAAGTCTACATAAGAAGCTGAAGACAATAAGAATGTTAAATAATAGCTAAAATTATATAAAAAACTTGACTAAAGTAAAACAAGCATGGAAACACAAATAGTAATTATTCAGCACCATGTGGAAGAATCCCACATCTAGAACTAGAAGTGATTTCCTACCCAAGAAAGTGCCACAACAACCAAGAATATCAACCCAGTGTATTGGTCACTAAAGCTAATAGCAATTTCCTACCCAAGAATGTGCCACAACAACCAAGAGGATCAACCCAGTGTATTAGTAAATCATGATCATCCTAGCCCCGCATTTCTCTCATCTCAAAGGCATGCAGAAAAGGGTGGAGAGTATGACACTAGGACTTCAAAGGAGGTCACCAATCACAGTACTACCCTAGCCCAAACACGCTTAACAAAAGAGTTCTGAGGATCCTTCATGATAGGACTTAAGGACTTACCATTTTTATGTTAAAATACATATCTTATCATTTTTATTTGAAATGTAATTTGAAATTTTTATACACTATTAATATAGAGAGAAAGGATATTTACAGCATGTGCATTCAGAGATCAGAACCCCTGGAATCTTCCACTAATCAAAAAAGGGCAATTGTTTGCATAATCATGGGAAAAGGTGTTACTAGTGGATTGGTCCCACTTCCTGCTATGAGTAACAGGAACAGGGCCAGGACTGACAATAATATCAGATAATAATAGTCCTCGACATGCCACATAGTCTTTCAAAATAAAGGCCAATTGGAAAAGTAAAAAATCTTCACAAGATTCAGGAAGACTGATTCCTACAAGAAAATAAATCACCTTCTCGAGACTTCAATTTACAATGTAAATTTGACTTTCCCCTTCTTGCAAAATGCCTGCCGGATTAGTTTCAAAACCAATGTCTGGGTTGAAAAAAAAGGAGACAATTTAGGAAGACCCATTCCTATAAGAAAATAAATCACCTTCTCAAGACTTTGATTTACATTGTAAATTTGACTTTCCCCTTCTTGCAAAATTCATGTCAGATGAGTTTCAAAACCAAGATCTGGGTTGAAAAAAAGGGAGAATAAGTAGAAGGGTCCTGCTCAGATTCTAGGCAGACCTCTCACTCGATGATGATCATGATGTGGAACATATTAGCAGCTTACTAAGAAAAAAATGTGGAACAAGTTCCAGTCGAGAAAAACTTTTAGAGATTGAACATTAACATGAAAAATGAACATTGTCATGAAAACACACCTAAATAAGAGAAGCCTAAGTTTAAAGGATTAACTAGAGTAGATCTACAACCACAAACATGAAGGGAATAGAAGAAAAGAAAAAGTATGAACTCCTTAATACTTAATGAGGCTCAAGTAGACAATCTGGGGCACCCTAAATCTCCAAGGTCTATAGAATAAGCGTTTGTTTAGAACAATGGGTATATATGCTTATGATAGTAATCCCAGATCAAAAACCCAGATGTATCTCAGAATAGGTAACACAAGCTTGGAGGGAAGCGGATTTTGCTCGAAAGAGGGGGTGAAAGCTAATGGAGGGATCTGTTCAGAATCCGCAGGTTATTTATTGAGGGGATCTCCAGTCCCTCTCTACTTTAAGATATAGGATTAACTAGAGTGGATCTAAAACCATAAACATGAAGGAGATAGTGGAAAGAAACAATCATAAACCCCTTAACATTTTTTGAGTCACGTTTAAACAATTTGGGGCACCAAAAATCTTAAAGGACTACAGAAGGCGTCAGTTACTCCCTGGATCTAAGGAGGGAGGGTTTGATTACCCCAAGGACTATATATGCATGATAGTGAATCCATGATTAATTTCATATATGTCTCAAAATGGGTAACACAGCCTTGGAGGGAAGCAGAGGAGGGTTTGATTACCCCAAGGGATATATATGCATGATAGTGAATCCAAGATCAAATTCAGATGCATCTTAGAATGGGTAACACAATCTTGGAGGGATGCAAATTTTTCTCCGTAAAGCGGGTAAAATATCACAAACAAGGATAAAGGATGTTGATTTATACCGCTCCAACAATAGAGTCTTGAGGAGTGCTACCAGTCTAAAGGATGTTGATTTATACCGCTCCAACAATAGAGTCTTGAGGAGTGCTACCAGTCCCATCTCAATTGAGTGTAATGGGATGAAAATACATAATATCTAAAGTTATTCGTCAGGTTCATATGAATGTAAAAACAAGTAAGTAATTAAGAATTCAAGGGGAGCCTGAGAGTGTCAGAGCCAAAAAAGTTTTAAAAATGATAGTTCTAAATTTAAATGTGAGATGTTTAGGATTTGACCCAAACAAAAGATACATCAAGTGTCTAGAAGTTAAGCAGAAAGAAATTGTTGTTTTAAAAAGAGGCTTACAATAAAAACCAACGATAATTCAAATGCACTAAAACATACATAATAGTAGCTAAAATTGCACCTGAGATGCATTCAATTCTGGCAAGTCGGGGGCCCCACATCGACGAGGTAGAGTATTACGAATTGTCTGAACCTCAACTTCATGGCCCAGCAACCAGTGATATATGTATAGTTACTAAAACAAGTTATGAATTGGCATTCATTTCAAAGAACATGAATAAATAATCACTGCAATAATAGTGAAATGATACATGAATTCCAAAATGAATAAATGATTATCTTATGAAAAGAACTTAAAACAGATGAGCCAAAGAATTAAAGGTCCAATGAAATATAGTACAACTCTAGTCCAACAACAATTCATGCCAAAATAATGTTTTAGCTAAGAAAGGTGTAGCCTTCCTACCCACTAACACTAGTCTCATCTACATCAAATGTCTTCATGGTTGCTTTCATACGATAAAAGCTTGTACTCTTCCAAACAAAGTCCACACTAAAATTATGTAGAACATCAATGGGAACCCCTTGTGAACATGAAAATAAGTCATATTGAAAAAAATCAGTACTATAAATGAGATCACAGAAACACTTTCTATATGCCAACCATTACAAATCACTAAGCTGTAAAAATAAACGAATCATGTCACCTGACTCGCATGCAACTCAAGTGCAACCTCCTCCTGGGCAATCAGTTTGATCTGAAAAGTATCAAACACAAATAAATAATTTCAATTTGAATTTTAGTTATCAACATTATGATATTAACTTTCACCAATCTCTGGTTACTATTTCTCCTATTAAAAAGAATGCTTTCACCCATGTCATAATTTTTATCCTACCAAACCATGGATAGTTTATCTGAAAAAATGCAAACTAATAAAGAATATGAGTACATCATACCACATGTCCAACAGACTGCTAGGCAGGGTGATATGCATCCCCAGAATAACGCAAACGCAGCTCATCACCAAGTACCAAACGTAGTTCATTATCCTCCTGAAAAAATATAATAGGAAGTTTAAAATATTTGTAGTGTAACCCACCAAGTTTAAGCTGTCACAAATCTCGAAAAAGGTAACCCAGACAGCAAGTTGTTTTAACATATTAATCAAATCCAAAGAAATTATTCTGGTAACATATTTTTGGGGGCAAGCAGCTTTGGGAAGACAAAGTATCCTATGCGCTTCTTATTAAGACCAATATCCTAACAAACAGTAATGTTGTCTTTGCTCTGGGACTCTTTCATCATCTGAAAATAGGAAAAAATTACTGAACCGTATTATTTCCCCCTAATTCCACACCATATTCCCCCCAATAGTATATTTCCTGCCCTTGATATCAAATTCTTCTTGATCTAATGCAAAATTGGCAGTCCTCGTGTTCCCTCGAACTGTATTATGGGAACCAAAACGTTTGATGGGTTGTTGACAAAAATACCACAAGCTTGACATCTAACCTTACAATAATGCACAACGTCTGGATTTAGTGTGTGAAGATGCACACCATCATGGGATGTTTTAAACAGTGGAATAGCAATGCAACAATCCTTTTGCGGACCATTTTTTTCAGAGGCATGTTCATACTCAAAGGAACCTCTTCTCCCCTAAAATGAACGTGTATGTCGCACAAGTTCAGTGAATATTTCACAAATGCCATCTGCTTCACATTCTTATGACAAGCATGCTCATTACCACAGATATTTTCATCACTTGTCAATTCATGGAAGTGATCCTTGTAATCGCAGCTTTTGGGACACCCCCCCATGATGCATTTTTTGGGACAATATCTTTCATGACAAGCATGTTTTTCATGATCCCTAAGCTCAATTTGTATCGCACAAGTATTTTTGCAGCTTGGAAGAGAACACTTTATCTTGCACATGTGTTGTGGTGAATATCACTTATGAAGACCTTCATGTCCAGCCTTCAAACAACAAGATTTGCTGCAATTGGATGATCTGTCAAAGAAAGAACATATCTCCATACATGTATGATTTTTCTTTTTTCAATCATGATTCCCATTGTGACCTGCCAAATTTTGACATTCCTCCACTTCATTTTCTTAATCTAATTCAAGAGAACAATATGTGCACTTCTCAACAAAAACATGGTTACTCATACAAGATTGATAAGAGCAATGGCCCTTCTTTAAAACACATCGCAAAAAACATACAAAACACTTACAACCACATACTGAAAGTCCTTGCTTCAATTCTGCAAGGGCTAAAACAGCCTCTAGTTGCAACTTTTGTACATCATTGTTGTTAGAAATTCTACAGTGTTGCTGCAAAGCCAATTTTGAACTCGATCATGCCTTCTCTTGGTCAAAGCCCCTAAGAAGTCCTGAAATTTAAAGTGCCATAGATCACCATCTTTGCCTCTTCTTTCCAAGACACTTTCTAGTCTAGACCTGAGATGACACAAAATTTTATCATTTGATGTTGTATCATCTAGAGCTACAAGCTCCAGGCCAGTGTCCTGCAAATCAATGAAGAGATCCCCAAGTTCTATTGGAGCATCACCTACCACTTCCTGAGTATCAAAATTCATAAGCACCTTGTCGATACCTGGAAAAGAAAGGCATCTTGCCTTCACATCAGAAACCAAGTTCCTACGAGGGATATCAACCTTCATAGAAACATGTTTCAAATCTACAGGAGTCCAATCCTTTGCTGCTATCTGGGAAATAACAAGCTTCAAATCCCTCAAGAAGGAACGGACACTATCATAACTACGTCCCAGATCGTCTTCTATAGTAAAAGCAATATCATATATACTTTCTTGATGATATTCTCATCGAGTAAAAGGAGGCATTGCAGTAAGTTCAACCATTCCTCCATACATCTTTATCGAAAAATTTTCATGAGATATTTTACAAATTTGTAGAAGTTTAACACATAATTCATCTTTTAATTCCTCTATATCAAAGACATCCACATCCTTGATAGCAACATAAATAGTCCCTTTAATATCTTTTCATCGTTCTTCACCAAGTTCACCCCACTTTGGAAACGCTGGAAGATAGCTTCAGTCTCCTTGTCAAGTTGAAAATCCTGATTAAGAAACAAAATACCACAATTGGTAAATAATCTTTGAGTAGTTATGAAAATTTAAAGGAAAGAGTTGAGGCCACTAAAGTATGAGAAAACCAAACAAATAAGACCATTCACAAAACAAACCTTCTTGTTGAAAATTGTTAAATTACTTAAGGCAGCATTTAGGACTGAGAGTAACATATCTTCTTGCTTTGTTCTCTCAAAACTCCCCAATCCCTCAATGTCCATCAGTACATAGAGGCACTTTGAATCCATCCGCACTATCATCCACACTCCATCAGTGCATCTACCCCCTGCTACATCAAGAAGGGAGCCAGATAGATGGTTTAGTAAGTATGACTTCCCAGTACTTTTTTTCCCATTGATGAGACCACCTTGATTTTACCATCCCACTGACTCAAGACGGCATCGTATAAGCTAGAGTGCTGCAAGTTTTCTAATGATATGTTATATGCATAAGTGTGGTGTGGATGTATCTGAAGCCCATCAAGCAAGGGTTGTAGTCCATTATTTTCAGCTCGAGTTATTTGGATGGGTACAAGACAAATAAGTTGACATATCCAGTTTCCTAGAGGCTTTTTTTTATAGAAAGGGAACAACACATATACACCATTTGAGTCCCAACTTTCAGACATGAGAACTTGAAACTGAATCCTAATATTTGAAAAATCCTTTCCTTTTTATTTCTCTAACCATTCAATAAGAAGCTTCAAATATTCTTCATATTTTCTTTCCCCGTCATCTTCTCCAAGAGTATCTTTTGACTTTAACAAAACATGGAAGGTAAGATCCCTAATACTTCCTCTACATAGTGCAAAACTAACAGCATACTTATCAAAAATGTGATAAATGTAGTCTAATGTAGCACAAGTCTTCTGAGAGTCCTGGTCCATGGAATACTTACAATCTCCTTCTGAATTTGACTTGTGTTTTGCTAATTCTTGAAACTCCAAAACTTCAGTTGCCGAAACTAGATTTAATATATTTGAAGAAAGAAATCCAAGAACAATATTGGAGTATACAAGGTGAATTTGACAACCATAGCATACAAGCTTCACCTAGAAATCATTAACATCTTCAGCATTTATATCCAATGAGATATTCTTCAAAAAGGACATGGCATCGCATAACATGTAAACTTTGATCTCAAACTCTGATGCTACCTTGCTTTCTTGGGCAGTTTCTGGAGAAGAAGATGAAATGCATTCCTCTTTGTGAGGTGGACACATTGTAGACGTCTTAAAGACAAAGAGAAAGGAACCATCCCCCAAAATTCAAGCATTTAAAAAACCTAAAGAGAGATTAATATGCTTAGGTTTCATCAAAGGTTGATGATGAAGATCTACCACCCTAACTCTGTTTGTGTCATCAACTAGAAGCAATTCAGCTTTCCCAGGAATAAAATGCATCCATATTATACTTGTACTCCCAGAAAACAATTCCAGCATAATTTCTACACATGTCCAGTCTATATTCCGGAATGATTCATCAAACCTGTATATTAAAACCTTGGATACTTGACCATCGTATGAAGCCAAGAATTGGGTGCATTCATAAAAAACTACCAAATCAAAACCATGTTTAAAAGTGCAAATAGGATTGCTCCCACGCAGAAATGGTCCTAGCTTCGGGGACATGTACAAGTTCAGGCTATTAAGTTATTTGTCATGGATAAAAAGCAGCAACTCAACCGATATCAGAAATGCCACATTTTTTATATCTTCTATATCAAGATCACAACACAGTATTTCAAATGGTTCTAAGCAAGATGGGGTCAAGGAATGCATGGAATTTGAATTTAACTCATCTACGTCTTTTCTTTTTGGTGCCATCTCTACAATCATCCATTGTGTACTAGGTTTTTCTTCTTCTTCACTTGAAATTCGCAAGCTTAGCTCTGACGGTCCTAACCCCATATATGACCATCCAACATAGCAGCTTTCAATACACCCACGTCTTCCAAGCACTCTTCTTTGGGACAGGTTTTCCTTTGTTTGAGTAAGAAAATATTCCTTTTCATTTTTGAACTGCTGCTCCCTAAGCTTTTCTGCTGATTCTTTTTCGAATTCAATATCTTTCTTAAGCAGGGGTAACATATCCTTCCTTATCATTGATAAGACATTTTGGATGAATTCTTTTTTCCCATCTCTGTAGATATAAGAACAAAGGTCTTTCCATATGTTAATGGAAAAAATTGCATTGCTTAATATCTCATGAGGTTTAAAGTTAGAAAATTGTCTTTGCCATTGCATATATAATTCTTGCAACTCTGGTGAGAGGTCTAGTTTCACAGATTCTAATTCGACCAAAATATTATCAAGAATACCACAAGTAAAAAAACTCTCCATATCAGAAACATCTAAATTCTTTACTTGGTCTAAAGTGTGGTCGCTCATGAGAAAAGCCAGCATAAATTGTTTTTCAATGGAATTTCTCTCTATGATCAAAATTTTGTCAATAGTAGGCTGACCAAATCTCTTTGTCTACTCTAAAATTCCATTGCTCATAAGAAAACCCAGGAAAACAATATTATGTGCTAAGTTTAGTATTTTTTTAGGAACTATAGGTTTTATCCCATTATGGAGTGCATTGTCCGAACTTGGATGACTTCAACAATCACTGGTAAGATTTTTTTGTTGCTTCCAAATTGAAGAAGAACCTGCTCATTTGATAGCACAGGATGTTTCTTTTGTAATAGGTAAGATCCATCTTTTGTAATAGGCAGAATCCTTACCTTTTGTTTTGTATTGTCAGCTTCACTTGTGCACCTCAATATAATCTCTTCTTCAAAGAAAACCAAGTTAGCCAACTTCTCAGATTTTACAATGATAAACCCTGATTCCATCCCAGCGGCGGGATGAAATTTAACCTCTGCACCAGCAAAAAGTAGTTTAGTGCAAAAAGGAATAAGCAACAACATGGAAAATTATTGGAGCATCTATCCATCACACAACACATATGGGTTGTTATCCCAAATTCATTATTATAACCAGTAAAAATTTATCAATTCATAGTAAATCAATAAACTTACCAGGGAAAAGACTACATAATTTGATATTTTATTTGAGCAAAACATAGAGATAGTAAAACAACAATGATTTTTGGATATTGGAGATGAATCAATGGCAAATCGTTGGGATAAAACACAAATAAGATGTGCACCTCTTTCAGTGAAGGTTAGTTCGACACTGCTTCAAGAAGCACTTCAAAAGGCTTGGGATAGAATAGTCTACAAATACTTGATAGAGCAGGGTGAAGGAGTGCTTAGGGAAAGGATCTAGAAGGATGTCAAGGAGGCTAGTAATAGGGATAATCCAGAAGATTCAAAACAATTTGTATACCTATTTGTTAGCTTTATAATCCCCAAAGAGAAGAAATGGATTCTTTGAGGTGGAATGGCTGTCTTACAGCATAATATGCCCTTTCCTTTGTTGTTCCGTCTCATTGGAAGGAACTGCATTTGAGGGAAAATGGGATGACTCAAATTTGAGGGAAAATGGGATGATTCAACTAGCTGGTAACAATATGTGGAATGTGATCAGATTAATTGATTAAGGGAATCATTGACTTCATGCAACCTTTCAGGTTTCAAGTACATCAGTACATCAGATTTGGCTATCCAGCTTTGAGCCATAATGGCCTTTTTTGGAAAGATAAAGATAGCTCTCCTCGTTTACTATAACAAATGGCACATTCTCAAATAAATAAGTAAAGCACACAACAACAGAGATCCATTGCTTTAACCATCGTGTAATCTCAGGTTTCCTACCACATTCCTAGGACACTGATATCTATCTATTAGGGAGTAGTTACGAACAGAAACAAGTCTTCAGTTAGAAGGGAGTTATGGGTAATATGTTCTTTGAAGCATCAGCCACAAATTCAAAAGAGCCATATTATCCCAACAACAGAAAAATCTCCTCCAAATACTGAAGTGTGACAAATAAACTAAAGTGTAACTGAATTAGCATATCAAATTTTGGTATGAAACACCAACATGCATCAAAAACAAAAATTAAATATATCAGCATGAGGAAAGAATTTACACGATCCAATACTTACCCAAAACAAAAACAACATGCAGCTTTTTCTCCTCAAATAAAACTCCATTATCCTTCTGCACTGAAAAACATAGTCAATGCTCAGTCACCTTCCAAACTCCTTTCCTTTTATTCAACTTTGAAAGTAGAAAAATTGTGTCTAGGTGAACAAAACCTAGCACTTGTTTCAGAAGCATTATTCCTTAGATTGATATTTTAGTAGCTCAATAGACAACATTACTATTAAAGTGACCACTACAAATAGATAGATATATGGAATCATGGATGGATCAACTTTTTCAGAAAATATGACAATTTATCTGGATATTTTTACCAAGGAATAAACCTCACGGAAAACCCCGAGTAATTTTTATGAATCATGGATGGTAAACGGGGTAAACCGTCAGCCCTGATTATGGAGGCTAACTCTAAGGTGATCAAGAGAGTCAAGCCCGTGACCTCTCTGATGTCAGGGTAAGAGATCTCACATCTGGATCATGACCGCTTGAGCTAACCCTTAGAGCTTCAATATGTATGGACATATCATATGCAATATATCGAATGCATTTGAAAAATATTTGCAAAACAAATAGACCATGAAACATAGAAAACATCCTCAGATCCTTGCTCGTTAAAATATTCAAACACATCTTAGTCAAACATCACTTAATACCCTTGACAATCCTTCTCCTCCCACTGTACGTCACTCTTGGAAAACATAACAGTATGCTTAAAAATGCTTTTGTTGTTCCCTCAAAGGGTGAAAAATGGCCTCCTAAATTATTTTGTTCGTTTGTTTTTGGCTTTCTTTGTATCAATCATGAGATGGCATCCCATACAAATCTAAGATGCATCCAAAATAGGTCCTAGATAGTTCTACCATTATCCTAATCAGAGACAGATCTTTGGAATATCCTTGACATATTGAGATCCAATTTGGATCAAGCATTATATATGGCTAACAACAATGAGAAAAGGGAAAAATAAAATGAAGAGAATCATTATGCCAACATATTACCTTCTCCAAGACTGCAGCTCTAGAAGCTTCTGCCATCTCGGAGAATATAAAGTTTGACTTGGAATGTATCCAAAATTGTGCCTACAAAAAGACAAATGCAAAAAAGTCAGAGAGCAAATATGACACCAATTATAGTTCAAGAAAGTTGGCCCAATTTTTTCCAAACTAAAAGTTTAGCATACATAAGTAGTGGCACTCATAAAATTAGTAAAGCAAACACATATGTTTCAATGTATTCAACTCATTCAATATATGCTAAGAGCGTTATCTTGCAAGTCACAAAAAGCATCACATCAGTATGGTTACCAGCTATATCCATTCACAATAATGCAAACAACAGTCAAAGAAATCTTGCAAGCTATGAGAAGCAAGATGTGGTTGTCTATTGTTAACAATCAAAAAATGATAGGGCCATAGCACAGTTTCAAATCCAAACATTTTCTAGAATCAAATAATAATGGTTAATCAATAACATTTGCCACCAATATTCAATTGACTTAAATATAAGGGCTTGAAAAGACAACCTGGCTTCTGTATGTAGATTTGGTGTCTTCACCTGGTAGAAGATGGTCGTCAAAGGTTTCAAGTATGCCTTCCTTTTTTTCCTGCAAATGATTTTCAGTGCGTTTCAAAACTAGTGCAAATCTTGTAACAAGAACCCTAGAAATTTGAAAATCGTCTACATCTCAAGACAAATCCTTATACACAAAATCAAGTAAATTTTATGATCTCAGAGAATGAGGAAACCCAATGTGTGGCAAAGCTAGTAAATGGGTTAGGTTAATACAACAACCATAAATATTGATTGAAAACATCAATAGTAACATCAAAAAGTCATTCAATCAAAATCTATTGAAAAGTCTAGTGTTTCAAAAAGATCCATCTTAAACCTGGAGCTACCAAGCACTAAGAGGCATCAAATTTATTGAAACGTAAATCATTTTCTTGATCTGTAAATATTCAAAAAAAGTAAACCTCAATAAATTTGATCCCTCTCAGTGCTTGACAGATCCAGGTTTAAGATAGATCTATGCTAGTTTTAATTTTTTAGCTTTTTAGTGGCCCGCCTCTTCAAGAACATCCAAGTTCTTTGTAATGTTGTTTTATCCATGGTAGCTATGGAAATTAAATAGCGAAATTGTAAACTCTCAACAGTGGTGAATATCCATACCAATATATTCAACCGGTATTACCAATATCCATATCCATAACCCACCAAACCCTCCTATGTTTGGCTCCAACAGACAAGCTATTTGGCACAAACGAGTAGGTTGAGCAATAATTGACTGAATTGAAGGATGATGGTTAAGGAAAATTGGCCATCTCGGCCATGAATGTCGTTACCGTAGAGGTGGGTGGAGATGGTCGATGACGCTGCCATAGAGGTGGGTGGAGATGGCTGATGCCGTTGCCGTAGAGGTGGGTGGAGAGTTGTTTGGTGCATAGTTGGGTAGAGCTGCAAATGCAAATAGATATTTTTGTTTCTTTATATATATTTTTTATTTTATTATATAAATTATATAGATTTTTTGTTTTTGTTTTATTTTTATTATTTTATTATATAAATTATATAGATTTTTTTTGTTTTTGTTTTATTTTTATTATTTTATTATATAAATTATATTTTTGGGGGTTTTTTTCATAATTTTTGTTTAGTTTTTATTATTTTATTATATAAATTATGTTAATTGGTTATATATTATATTTTTTAGTAATTATCATATAAGTTGTTTAGTTTTATAAATGGAGTAGTTTGCGGAGTTGACAATTTGGCCTGAAAGTCAGTTGTCGTTGCCACTTCTTGTCCAAATCATCGACTCTGATCGGTACCAAAATCCGATCAATACTCTTCGGGATGGCGACCGGCGATAGCCACATATGAGGGCCCTACATCCCCTCGAGAACCAGCCATTCAAATGTGCCTCCTGCACATAGACTTACCAAATGCATCCAATGCATGGCCAGAAAAACATGTCAATTTCGGATGTGTGGGCTGAAGGTATTGTTCGACCCCTGCACTACAATGACATTTGCAACAAGCAAACCTTCTTGCAAATTTTAATCGACACTTCTTCTAATGTTTGCTTCAGTTTTCCTTTGGAGCATGTGAGGAATGTCGATGTGCAAAAACCAGTGACCTTTGTAAATAGTGGCATTGCAGGAGGGTGCTCATGCTTTTCCCAAGATGAAAGCTCAAAATGCATATGGTTATGAGACCATAGATTGGAGATGGTGATAATTGCGAGTGTAAAGTGGAAGCAGTAACTCTGGTAGCATTGAAACCTATAAAATGCCATAACAACTAATCATTGATTGGAGTGATGAACACGATCAGAGCAGCAAGAACCATACCTTTGAAGCACTCCGACTGGTCACTGCGAGATCCTAAACCGGCCTATCGTCTGCAAAAATAGGGTATCAAGTGCAAAAAACAGAAGAGCGGGAGTCGAACGATACCTTTAGCCCACAGATTCGAAGTTGACGTGTTTTTTGGCCATGCATTGGATGCATTTGGTAAGTCTACGTGGAGGAGGCGCATTCGAATGACCGGTTCTCGAGGGGATGTAGGGCTATGATGCTTCTAGCCAAGTATCAATATGGTACTGGTTCTAGTTCCTAATTCATGATTGATGTAGGAACCTAATATTCCTTTGGAACACGCTTAACCAGGTTTTCTAATTCAATGGTGCAACAGGGATTAAGATGGTCAAGAGAAAATTTGTGCAAATTCTTTGTTGGATCTCTGAAGATAGAGGTGCATGACACCAATTTTACTAATAGAAGGTAGACAATTTACAAAATTTACACGTCATTGTCAAATATGCAATTTTCCATGACAAAATTAAAAATGACTAACATAAATGACTAATTCATATTCTTCTAGCTAGTCATTTTTTATGCCGTGACTAAATTAGTCATTTATGTTAGTGATTTTTAACTCTGTCACTTATTATCTAGTCATATTTGTAAACTGGTGACTAAATTAGTTGTTAATTTTAGTTGTTTATAGTTGGGTCTATCAAAATTGCTCATATTTAGTAGTAAATCACTTGAAAAACATGTGGTGACTAGAATTTTTAGTCACCTAGCAACAAATTCCTCATTTTGTACTAGTGGTGGTACCTTTTCATTCACGTTCCTAGATGGTTTGAGCTTGGTAAAAACTTTTTTAGTGGCTAATTTTTAATAAGATATGGTTTTAATATTTTATTTGAGAAAATAGATTGCACTTTCGATGTGCACTTTAAAAGTGGCTAAAGATGGGTTATAATTTAGAAGATAAAGTGGATAGATCCACTTTTTGGGTGTTTGTTAAGGAAGTTGAAGAAATTTAATTATATATTCCTCCATGAGTGAAAAGTGAGTCTTTGTACCTTGCATTGTACATTCCCATTGTATTTCCAACATCTCCTCTAATCTATATGTATCAAACAAGAGATCTCATTTTCTATTATCAATATTACATCCACATGTTTCACTAATCAATTTTGGGTCAACCTCAACAATAGACAAGAAATAAAAGCTTTCCCAAAGTCATTCTCAATGCTCTAACTTTCACACTAGCCATATAAATAGGTTTTTTAGACATTGGTGTTGCCATGTCATGTCCCAAATTTTGCATTGGGTTACAATGGCCTAATCACATTTCCCATAGTCATGAGAATTTGTCAAATTGATGCTAAGAGTCAAATAATTGCCAAGGAGGAAAATTACTAGTTTCATAGGTTGGGGGTGGAAGCTTTGGGATTTGGCATAAGGGGGACAATAAATGATGTTTGAACATTATAATGGTATAAATATTTAATAAATGATCTAAATAAATAAATACAAGGGAAAATCAAAGTGGCAATTGATTATGGAGACTATGGGACCCACACAAGCTAGATTTTTTGTGCCACGTGGCATCCTCCTCTTGCAATTTCGAATACATAAGAAGCCCAAGTGTCTTGGGATGAGTTGGAAGGTCAATATACTTGGCATGAATCAATTAAGGTCGAATTGAGTGGCAGAGTAACTCCCATGGAAGAGGAAGAGGCATTTTGGAGCAAGAGAGACACTTGGACTAGATTCCCTAGCTCTATGACAACAATGATGAAGATGTTATGACACCTATGACACAAATCAGATCTGAAGGCTGACATCTGACATATATGACATTTTAGGTCAAGATAGAGCATCCAAGAGGGTGCTCATGTGAGTTGGGGAAGCTCAATGGGTTCCTACTCAAATTGGGGGAAGATGGAAGGCCAGGAAACGGAGGACACATGGAAAATCATGAGCACACACCCTAATTAGAATTGGCTTGAGTTTTTGGATGTATTGGTGACCTTAGAAAGCTAAGTATGTTTATAAAATATAGGAATAAACAAAGAGAAGATCTTTTGTTCCTTTGAGAAATCGTCAATTATGAATTGTGAGAGCTAGTGGATGACTAGTTTACTTGCCTTAGTCAATTTCGAGGGTGAAAGATTCCCATCCAAATTGGTGTTTGGAGAGGCCAATCATGGATTTAATGGATTGTTATTTTCAGGTATAATCTACAAGGAATCTCGTGGTTTCTTCTATTGCAGTACTTTCTCTCAACCATTTCCAGTTTTTATTGCATATTCTTGCTCATGGAGGGATTGCGCTTTGGGTGAGCTATGGATCTCTTTGGGGAATATTCTAAATCCCCATTATTTTATGTCCCAATTTAAATTCTCTGTATTTTCATTTCAGAAGACTCTCATGTCTAAATATTTCATGTAAAAATGTCAATCAATGAAGAAATAGTGTCATTTCCCCACTATCTTGTTGTGAACCAATGTAATGTCGATGGATTCGAATGGATAAGTAAAATATTGATGGTTTATGGATGAATGGACTATTATTTTCTATATTTAAAATTTCATAAGACTCTCAGGTATAAATACCCAAAATATTTCATTTGTAAATGTTAAACAATGAAGAAACAGTGTCATTTCCCTGCTACCTTGTTGTGAACCAATATAATGTTGATAGATTCGAATGGATGAGTAAAATACTGATGTTTTATGGATGAATGGACTGTAATTTATGGATTATATGAGTTTAATTTTCATTACATAAGCATTTGGAGAAGTTTTCCTATCATTTCCCCCAAGGTTGAAACTAGTCTTTTTGCATCTGATTTAAGAGAGTTATAGCAGACATTAAAAGTTTAATGGTGATTCATATGAGTTCATATTTATTTCCTTTACATGTCCCTTGCTTACATTCAGGAATTCGAGTTGGATTGAGTGCATTTTGGAAGCCATTAGAAGTTTTCCTATCATTTCCCCCAAGGTTGAAACTAGTCTTTTTGCATCTGATTTAAGGGAGTTATAGCAGACATTAAAAGTTTAATTGTGATGCATATGAGTTCATATTTATTTCCTTTACATGTCCCTTGCTTCCATTCAGGAATTCGAGTTGGATTGAGTGCATTTTGGAAGCCATTTTCAATATTCATTGTGGGGGGGATTAATAGAACCCCAAATTACTAGTCAAAACTCCTACCTCGACCAAAATATTAAACAAGTTTTCAAAAGTAATTGGATGGTCATGAATCATCCCTGAACATAATATTCAATTATTAATATCATTCATACACCTTTCCTGAATATTTGGGAGCATTTGGGCCAAACCGGAGACCTAGACATTAAAACTAGTCAAAGGTCGAAATAGGGAAAAAGGTGAAAAATTGGTCATTGAATTAAATTTCTTAAAAAGAGACATTAGAGTGGTATCATAGCATGATATTGTCACCTTATGTGGTCTGATATCTATGAGGACAATAATTCATGGACCACCATTAGATATTGAAACCCAAAAGTGCTTTTGTTGAAGAGGAAACTAAGACTAGGGATGAAAAGGGAACCTCATATGATGGTGAGGAGCATATAAAAGTCATGGAACCTATCTTTGAAGAAATGACCAAGAATATTATGAAATGATTCGAATTATTTTCTATCCAAGGTTGGATAAAATATATTTATCTTAATAAAACCAAGGGGAAAAATGCATCAGCTTGCTTGAAGGAGAAAAAGGAGGAGACCCATGAACCACCTAGTTCTGAAATAGGTGAAGTAGAATAAGTAGTATATGAAGAGGATCAAAATTCACTCCAAAGTGACTCTGAAAAATATGAAGAGAAATCACATGAGTATGAAAACGTTTCTACCGAAAATACTGAAGATCATTTCGAGACACATTCTACCTTGGAAATGAAACAAAGAGCATCTACTGATGGATGCTTGAACTATGAAGGAGTGCCTACTGATGGGTGCTCACGGCTCTATGTTGGTGACATAGAGATCAGATTTCAAAATGTTGCTGCAAGCCAAATTTATAGTAAACATGAAAATGAATACCTTGTAGTAGTTGAAGAAGAAACAATATCAACTTCCCAATCACCACTGGAGCTTCATGAAG
Organism: Pseudotsuga menziesii; assembly: GCA_001517045.1. Classification (NCBI taxonomy): domain Eukaryota; kingdom Viridiplantae; phylum Streptophyta; class Pinopsida; order Pinales; family Pinaceae; genus Pseudotsuga; species Pseudotsuga menziesii. Next base: position 795,423 of record LPNX010374615.1, read on the forward strand.
TTGGTCCAAGCAAGAAGGAAGAATATGAGGAGGTTCATTTGAAAGAGCCTCATTTTCTTGAAGGGTCCTTAAATATGAATGAAAATAAGATCCAATAGGCCCTTATAATACTACATGAAACTAAAGCATTGGTGTCAAATTCTTGTTGGAAAATTTCTTCATTGGAGGATCCATCCTTCCTTGAAGACATGGAGAAGATTCAAAGAGCAATGTGCAACATTGAAGGTAATTTCATGTCTTTGATTTTTTATAGAAACAATTTGTTTGAGATTAATGAATGTTTACATGAAGCATACTTGAATAGTAATGAGGATATCCATAATCTCCAAATTCAAAATGGGCAACTTTCAGAGAGGCTGCAAGATACTTGTTCTTCCTCCCATGTTTAAGATTGCCATATGGTAGATTGCTTGGAGTATTCTCATGACATGGTGGATCATGAGAAATGTATAATTTGAATGTGCTTGATGTGTTTGAATATGAACTTGAAGAGATCCAAACATTTGATGTGGTGGAAGAGGAACTTTAATTGTCTCTTGATGAAGGTTATGCAGTTTTTAAAGAAGAGCATGATTCCTCTACATTGGAACCAATATATGACAAAGGTTTCACACTTTTGAAGGAGCTACATGAAACTACCCATATGGATCCTTCCCATGATGAAACTTCTGCACTTTTTGATCATTTGGGTGAGTTAGTTCAATCTCCTACATCCTACAATTCCATGTTTTGCAGCATTAGTCTCAATGAATTATGGGTGAAAGGGTTCTTTTTTATGGTGCCACATGAGGATTATGGAACTCCTAGATTTAATTTTTATGATGACATGGTTGAAGCACATTCTTATTCACATTTACAGCAGCATCCTTTGTTATTTTATGATGATGCAAATCTACATGGATGCAGCTATGATATGCATTTGAGTCACTTGAAGATTCATGGTTTCTCTTGCTCAACACTTGGTTCATTTGATTTTGGAGGAACTTTGTCCAACACTAGGGTGAATAGATTTATGATTGGAGAAAAAATTTGTTTCCAGCCACATACCTTTTTTATATATTTATGATTCTCTCATTCATGGATGTATGGGTGAGACTTATTTGAGTGATTTGAAGTCTCCTTGTTTTTTCCCTCATTATTTGGTTCAGATTTTAGTGGAGATTCTTCATTCATTTCTTGGATGAAAGAATACATGGATGAATATTTTCATGCATATCACATCCTTTTGGAGCAGAATTATAGGACATGGGATCCTCACCTATGTCATTGGAGCATATTTGATTGGTCATTTGAAGCTTGTATGCACTTGGTAAATGGTGGTCTACTTACTTGGAGGTATAAGCACTTACATGATTTTTTGATGAGGCACCTCCTTGATGTACATTTCTATTATGTTGTATGTACTTTGATGATATATATTATGTACTCGTGATTTTTGGAAGAATGCATACAAGAAAATTGGATCCCATAATTCTCCTTCCTAATGGTATGAGTTGGAGATCACTCTTAATTGTTGGAGTGCAATACAAGCAATGGGACCCTGGGATAGTTTTTAGTCCCATTGATTTCAATTTTTGGGGAAACAAGCATTATGGGAGATGGATTACCCACTTAATAAAGTGATTTTAATCATAGTAGTGCAGAAAAAATCATGGTGGTTCCTCTCTAAAATATTCATGGAATATCAAAGACTCAAAGTTGGGCAACTCAGTGGCAACTTCAAAGAAGCATACAGAAAGCAGGTTCTTCAACACCCATGTTTGAAATTGATTGAGGGAAAGAAATATTGGGAAGGGAGGATTTTTCATGTCCTATATTTTGCATTGGGTCACAATGGTCTAATCACATTTTCCATAGTCATGAGAGTTTGTCAAATTGATGCTAAGGGTCAAATAATTGCCAAGGAGGAAAATTACTAGTTTTCTAGGTTGGAGGTGGAAGCTTTGGGATTTGGAATCAGGGGTGAAATAAATGATGTTTGAACATTAGAATGGAATAAATATTTAATAAAGGATATAAATAAATAAATAAAAGGGAAAATCAAAGTGGCAATTGATCATGGAGACACATAGAGACTATGGGGCCCACACAAGCTAGATTTGTTGTGCCACGTGGCATCCTCCTCTTGCAATTTCGGATACATAAGAAGCCCAAGGGTATTGGTATGATTTGGAAGGTAAATATATTTGGCATGAATCAATTAAGTTTGAATCGGAGTGGAAAATTAACTCCCATGGAAGAGGAAGAGGCATTTTGGAGCTAGTGAGACACTTGGACTAGATTCCCTAGCTCTATGACAATAATGATGAAGATGCTATGACACTTGTGACACAAATCAGATAAGAAGGATGAAATATGAAATATATGACATGTTAGGTTGAAATAGAGCATCCAAGAGGGTGCTCATGTGAGTTGGGGAAGCTCAATGGGTTCCTACTCAAATTGGGGGAAGATGGAAGGCTAGGAAAGGGAGGACACATGGCAAATCATGAGCACACACCCTAATTTGAATTGGCTTGAGTTTGTGGATGGATTGGTAACCTTAGAACTATAAATATTTTTATAAAATACAGGAATAAACCAAGAGAAGAGATTTTGTTCATTTGAGAAATTTTCAATTGTGAATTGTGAGAGCTAGTGGATGACTAGTTTTCTTGCCTTAGCCAATTTCGAGGGTGAAAGATTCCCATCCAAGTTGTTGTTTGGAGAGGACACTCAGGTATTTCATGGAGATTTCATGGAGTTTTATTTTCAGGTATAATCTACATGGTAGCTCGTGGTTTCTTCTATTGCAGCACTTTCTCTCAACCATTTCTAGTTTTTATTGCATATTCTTGCTCATGGAGAGATTGCACTTTGGGTGAGCTATGGATCTCTTTGGGGAAGATTCTAATGACCCATTATTTTATGTTATGATGTAAATTCTCTATATTTTAAGTTCATAATACTCTCAGGTTGAAATATTGAAATATTTCATGTAAAAATGTCAATCAATGAATAAATAGTGTCATTTCCCCACTATCTTGTTGTGAACCAATGTAATGTTGATGGATTAGAATGGATAAGTAAAATACTAATGGTTTATGGATGAATGGATTTTTATTTTCTATATTTAAAATTTCATAAGACTTTCAGTTCTAAATACCCAAAATATTTCATGTGTAAATGTTAAACAATGAAGAAACAGTTCCATTTCCCCACTACCTTGTTGTGAACCAATATAATGTTGATAGATTTGAATGGATGAGTAAACTGATAATTGTTTATGGATGAATGGACCGTCATTGATATATTATAAGAGTTTCATGTTCATTACATAATAATTTGGAGTTATTTTGTTGAGTTTCATAGCATTTGGAGAAGTTTGTCTATCATCTCCCCCAAGGTTGAAACTAGTCTTTTTGGATCTGATTTAAGGGATTTATAGAAGACATTAAAAGTTGAATGGTGATGCATATGAGTTCATATTTATGTCCTTTACATGTCCCCTACTTCCATTCAAAAATATGAGTTGGATTGAGTGCATTTGGGAAGCCATTTTTAGTATTCATTGTGGGGGGAATTAGAACCCCAAATTACTAGTCAAAACTCCTACCTCGACCAGAATATTAAACAAGTTTACAGAAGTAATTGGAGGGTCATAAATCATCCCTGAACATCATATTCAAGTCTTAATATCATTCATACACCTTTCTTGAATATTTGGGAGCATTTGGGCCAAATTGGAGACTTAGACATCAAAACTAGTCAAAGGTCGAAATAGGGAAAAAAGTGAAAAATTGGTCATTGAATTAAATTTATTAAAAATGGACATTACATGCCAACATAAAGAGACCACCTACAACCAAGAGATGAATAATTAAACATGTTTTCAGGGTAAATCAAAATTCATAGGGTGAAATAGTGATGAACCAAATCAACAAAAAATAATTGTAAAAGGTCAATGTTGAACTTAATGGAGAGCTTGATTCCTCCGAAGTGGTTAATTCATTGGGCTAAAGTGTTATATTGCACATGCAAGTGAGTGATTTGTCTCTTTTCTGAGTGAGAGATTTTGAGTGCCTCTTAGTTTGACAATTTTCTCTTTGGTGTGTGGTTTACTGAAAATACTCAATGAAGTCATCACTCCTTTGTTTTAGAACAGAGAAGCCAATGAGGTTAAAGGTTGCAGCCTCCTTGCATTATGAGGTGAAAAATTTGTCTCATTTGTCTGTGGCAGTTGCCCCTTCATTTCCCTTCCTTGCAAAACTTGTTTATGGTTTCCTCAAGGTAGAATGCCATGTCTATACCAACTCAATTTTAGTTCCCCTTTTCAACCTTTTTTACCCTCCAACAACAACCTTTCAGTGTATTATTGCACCTTCTTAAGGGCAATTGCTAGTTATTAAATTTATTTCATATGTGACTTAAATATTGACATTCAATTTGCATATAAGAATGGGTAACCACTACGAGATCAAGTCAGATTACGGGATTGACACATGTATCAATGGTTACACTACTTGTGAGGATCGATGCATGTATTCTATGTTATTTGAAGGAAAAAGAGAAACACCTATCTATGTATTATTAGTTAAATGATGAGTAATGAAAATTGTGGGCTGAGAAGAAGCCGCCGATTAGAGGAAATTTGGGGTCTAAAATGGGCCTTATAAAAAATTGTGCCATGGATGAGTTGGATTGAGTTGAATTTTTAAACCAATAGAATTTCAATATCTTTGGTCAACCATTATGGTTGAGTTGGACACATAATTCTTATGTGTCATATTTTTATTTGACAATAGCTAACTCCATATCAACCTCACCTTGGTTAAGTTCTTGAAAAGATCACCTCGAAATAAGATAAATAAACTTTAACTAATAAATATAGAATATTTTATTTGATCACTACTTCCAACTCCTCTAAAACATAACCTTTGTATTAAATAAAATTGTAGTGGAAGCATTTTGAAATACTAAAAACATTTATTAATCAATTTTTTAAAAGGAAAACTAAATAATATTTAATTTTAAATAGACTTATCTTGAAATACTAAATAAAAGATATTTAGTATTTTTAATATTATTAAATAATATTTAAAAAATAAATATATTTAATTATTATATCCAAAAATAAATAAAACATTTAAATACTGACAAAATAAAAAATAAAACTATTTATAATGTTACTAAAATTATAATAAAATTTGATTTTACTTTCTTTTCTCTTACCTACCCATTAAACCACAAATTTTTTTTTATATTAATATAAAAAATAATATGAATATGCATAGTTTATTTTTATTTTATTTTATGTGATGTAATATTTTTTATATGAATTAATATAAAATTTATATTAAAAACTAATAGTGATTTTTTTTTAATATTATTATAATTATATTTTTATTGTAAATGAATATATTTGAATTTTACATTTATTAAATATATAAAAAGTAGTGGTCTATTCATTTAAAAAAATAATAATATAAAATTCAAAAGTTTCCTATCATTTATTATGTGTGCACAAGAATCTAAATATTTCATTAATATTTTTAACCAATATCTTTTAACTCTACATTAACTCAATATAGTTGTCAACTACCATTAATGAGACAATTTAGGTTGATTTTCATTAGATTTTCATTAGATTTAATTTGACATGGCATATTTGTAATGTGATGTGGCTTCTTTCTTTTTTTTCCTTAAAAAACCCATTTTAAACCCCAAATTTCCTCTAATCTGAAAATTAGAAAAGTAAATAATAAATTCTCCTTTTTTCTAAGTACAAAAATATTTTTATTAATCAGAATTAAATATTGATTATACTCCATAAATGACAATATGATATTAATCTAAATTGTAAGGTTATACAACACCATTTGCCTACTCTTGGTAGAAATTTCACTTGCAGAATTTAGGATTTATTTTAAATGTAAAATATATAAATATATTAACATGATTTTGTCCTTTTATAAATCTATTTTTAACATGGATAAAATTGAATTTATATAAACACAACCATAAATTGTTAATTTAATTGTCTACCAAGTCAAGTATTAAAGGTTTATTATTGCTAAGGGGACTTCTAGAACATGATGCGAAAATTCCATTGCCAACTGTAGCTCTACGCGAGAATTAAGTTTATGTCTAGGTATAAACTGGGACATCAAAAGAGGACAATTTCACCGACATGTTCTCACATGGTTCTCAATGTAATCTTTTGTCTTTGAATCCATGATAAATCATCTGAATGTATATTGGTTTATATAGAGTTTGATAGAAAAATAATTGAATTAAATGATTGTAACAAGATAAGGAAACGACAAAGGGCATGAGCTAGTACACATGGCGCAGATTCTTGGGCTCTTCGCTACCACCGTGTGTTAATAAATGCAACAGGTGCAATCCTTGTAAGCCTGTGATAGTCTTACATCTTCCAAGTGATCCAAATGTCCCTCTAGAACAAGGAGATACTTATTATCTTGTGTAATGGAAATGCAAATGTGGCAACAAAACAGTTCCCCATATACTAGAATCTCTTAATATCTGGATGGTGGAAAAATCCATGGGACCGATCGCCATTTCTAGAAATTAGAGACTATGGAATGCTTAATTTTATTTTATTTTTTAAAATAAAGGATCGGAATCTAGTTTATGGTGTTAGAGAGTCGTGCATAACTCTAAAGATCAATGATTCCATTATTTTGCTTAATGGTTTTGAAAAGAGAAGAGGTTGATACCTACCATTGTATGGGATCAATAAACAACTCTCCAAATGGATATAGGTGTATGAAGAAATCCTTTAAGGATGGTAAATAGGCGTAGAACTACTAGAGTTCAAATCATTGATATATTCATAGAATTGTGGTGAAACCTTTGTTTCTATAATTCAAGAAAATGAAGGACGGAACCCAAGTAGAAGCAATAAACCCGATCAAAAATCTAGCAAGTCACTCTTGTACAATGCAACATAGATAATTAAGGAATCATGTCTATGAGCCTTGTTAAGGTTGTTGGTTGTTTTCTAATAGTATGTTTTTTTGTATATTGTAATGAAAATCCATTGCTTAAAAGGCTGAAATGTCGCATGACTCATCGGTGCGCCAAAGGCGCATGCCAATGACCTTGTGTAACACTTCCCAAGAGCACTCTAGGGGTATGGCCAACCCAGATGCTTCTCTGACAGACTACGACAAAACCCTATAGGAGTGTTTTACACAACAATTGTTCTTTATACCTACTTAAGTTAGCTAATTATCACAGTTTCATACTTAGACAATTTAACACACGCCAACAATAAACATACATCAACGATAAAGGTGGGGTTTCCAGTCCTTTATACCTACTTAAGTTAGCTAATTATCACAGTTTCATACTTAGACAATTTAACACACGCCAACAATAAACATACATCAACGATAATTATCACAGTTTCATACTTAGACAATTTAACACACGCCAACAATAAACATACATCAACGATAAAGGTGGGGTTTCCAACTTGCAGAGCCCCGAAAATCTTTGTATTAATACAAATGAAGGTTACATCATGAGGGAGCTTCCAAACCCGGCATAGCTCTCGGTGCACACATAACTAGCTACCACGCCAAACAAAGACTCATAGATTAGAAGAGAGTGCCCCCTATAGGTGCCCACTCGTTCAGCGTCTTCTTCATATGTCCTTGTCAAACCTTACTTCTTCTCTGTCGATGCCCTACTATTGTTGCTTCCTTGATCCAACCTTGTGAGTGTGATTATATAGGATATGTGCATGACCAAGTCATGGTCATGCACTCAACCGACGCGTGCTCCACATCATTGCTCCCGCTAATTAGGTTACTTTCCTCCCAATTTAGGGACATCGTCCACCAACCTCTCACCCGTTGGTATTCCAAGTACTAACGTGCTTTCATGTTTGTAGGAGTCTTCACCCATCGTGTTCACTTAGTGCCCGACTATAGGTTCCTGCATGTACTTGCTGAGGTGGCCAACCTTGTAGCGCTCATTCTTCCCGGTCCTTCACGGTGGTGTGTCGCGGCTGCTCCTTACCTCATGATTGCTTCGTTTAGGGAACACACCCCACCATGCCAACGCGTCCTAGTTTGAATTATGCTTCAAGTGCACTTCACAAGGAGTCCTTACAGCCTCCCAACCTGATTACTCGTCATATCGACAACGCTTGTTCTGTGGGTTGTGTCAAGGTGGGATCCCATGCTCTTCTTGGAATGCTCTAATGAGGTCTTGTGACTTCCATAGAGATTTCTTCCACTCCCACCTATTCTCTTTTTCTGGCAAATTTCTCCACTTAACAAAGTACTCTAACTGCGATTCCTTTCCTCGTTTGTTGAAGTGATACCCCAAAATTTCTTTGACCTCCCCATTTGATCTGTTGATGATCATTGCAGGTGCACGTGTTGGAGTGTTCCTTTTTGGTTCATGGTGGTTAGCTTGGCACTTCCGCAGCTGACTCACATGAAAAATAGGGTGATACGATCGAAGGCTCCCCGGGAGTCTTAGCTTATAAGATACATTTCCCACTTTATCAATGATCTCAAATGGGACATCATATTTCTGCATCAAAGAACCTACCACCCCCTTTGCAAGAACAAATTGTTCTCGTCCGATTTTCAAAAGGACATTCTCCCCAATCTAGAACTCTTCATTTCGTCGACATTTGTCTTCCCACTTCTTCATGCACTTGGCCTCTTTTTCTAAGTGTGCCTTAGCCACTTCTAACTTGTATTTCCATTCTTTGAAAAAATCCATTGTCATTGGATTAGAACCAATCTCTCCAATTGTGATGACTTGTGGCGTTAGTGGCTTCTGTCTAATTGCCAACTAGAACAGACTATAACCACTAGCTCAACTTGTGTGCATATTGTAGCTGAATTGTGTTACATCAAGCAGCTCAGGCCAGTTCTGTTGGTCGTCGTGCACAAAGTGCCGAAAGTATCTCTCTAAGATCGTGTTCACCCTCTCTGTTTGTTCGTTTGTTTCAGGATGGAACCATGAACTCGTGAGTAGTTGTGTCCCAATCAATTTCAAGAGTGCTAGACAAAAGTTCCCTATGAACCTGGCATCCCTATTAGATACAATGTTTAGTGGTAAACCCAAAAACTTAACCACATGCTTGAATAATAACTTTGCAACGTCTACTGCTTTCAACGATGATTTCATAGGCAAGAAAGTTGCATACTTGGAGAAACGGTATACTACAACAAATATGCCATTGTTCCCCTGAGCAACTGGTAACTGCGTTACAAAATCCATGGAGACGCTCACCCATGGCTTCTCTGGAATCAGTAACGGTTGCAGCAACATTGATTTCTTCTTAGTACATGACTTGGATTGTTGACAGATAATACAAGTGCGCACATACTCTTCAATGTCCTACTGAAGGTGCTCCCAAAATAAGCTCTTCTAAATAAGAGCTCACGTTTTGTGTTGTCACGGGTGGAATACCCATGCCGAATCATGTCACTCTTGCAGTGACTCACTTTGCATATGAGACGCTTTTGGCACATAAAGGCATCTGTCATAAAGGAGAAACCTGTTTGCCACTTATAACTTCTTTGTTTTCCCTTCTTTGACTTACGCAATGATGCTTCTGGCTGTCAGGTCCTCCAACAAATCTTCCCAAATCCTTTTCCTTAGATTGGACACCACCTGAGTTGTTGGGTCAAGATGTTGGTCCTATAAGGCTGCAAGTTGATATTTCCTACTCAAAGCGTCCACAACAGCATTCAACCTTTCTGGACAATACTCTATGACCATGTCAAACACAGTTAGGAAATCTCGCCACTTTGCTTGCTTTGGCAACAACTTTGGTTTTGTGGAGAAGTAGCTTGTAGCTACGTTGTTCATCTTCGGTATGAATGGTTTCCCCAATAGATAATGTCTCCAAACTCTCAAGTAATGCACCACCACTGTCATTTCCTTCTCATGAATCGGGTAGCTTCTTTCACGATCTTGGAGCTTCCGACTCTCGTATGCTACCGGATAGCCTTCCTGAATCAAAACTCCTTAAATATCGAAGTCAGACGCATATGTTTGTACTTCGAACTCTTTCTCAAAGTCGGTAAAACATAGAACCAGAGTGGTTGCAATCCTACGCTTGAGTTCATCAAACGCCTCGTGGCACTTTTCAGACCACTTCAAGGCCTTATTCTTTTTCAGTCACTCGGTAAGAGGTGCGGCTACCTTGGAGTATCCATCCACAAACCTGCGATAATAGTTCACCAAACCAAGGAAGCTACATACTTCCTACACCATCTAGGGTTCCTCCCAGTCCTGTATGGTCGTGACTTTCTTGTTGTCCATGCATACCATGCCTTGTCCAATTCGATGGCCAAGGAAAAAAATATCCTCTTGCTTGAACACACACTTGGATTTATTTATGTATAGCTAGTTCTTCCACAATACTTAAAAGACCTCTTCCAAATGCTTCTTATGTTCTTCCATCGTTTCACTATAGATAATGATGTCGTCCAAGTATACCATGATCGACTTGTCCAAGAAGAGTCGCAACACGTCGTTCATCAACGTGTAGAACGTTGCAGGGGTGTTACACAACCCAAACAGCATGACAAGGAACTCAAAGATATTGTAGCGCGTTACACACGTCGTTTTATGCTTGTCTCCTTCTACGATTATGACTTGATAGTACCCCTATCGCAAGTCTAACTTCGGAAAGACCCTTGCCTTAGCCAACTTGTCAAAATAGTCAGCCGCTAATAAAAGTAAGTATCGGTTCTTAATGGTTTTCTTATTCAACATTTTGTAGTCCAAGCACATCCTGAGTTCTGATGTGTCCTTCTTTTGTTGAAATAATATCGGGGCACCATAAGGCGACCTTCAAGGTCATATGAAACCAACATCCATGAGATCGGTTAGCTATCATTTCAACTCCTCCAACTCTAGTCCTCAAAGTCTGTATGGAGCCTTCACCATAGGCTTAGAACCTGGTTCAATATCTATCGGATGATCCACAACTCTTCTTGTAGGAAACACCTTTTGCAATTTTTTAGGAATTAAGTCTACATAGGTAGCCAACATGTCAAAAAGGACAGGAGGCATTGGCGTCCATATACTTCATGCATCAAACTCATCCAACAACGCTGCAACATACATCTATGACCTTGATCGCGAACAAATTTCTTCATACTTAGCGCAAAAACAAACGTGTCATGTCTCTATGCTTTGCTCGGAACAATGTGCACCAAACTTGGTTTCCTTCTGCTTAGGATCACCATCTTGTTTGCAAACAACATTAGAATCGCATGATGTCTTCACAAGAAGTCATGTCGAAGGATCATCTTGAAGTCGTCAAGAGGCATTACTGTGAAGTCTACCTTCCCCATCCATTTTCCCAACCGAGCATGCACTCCAAAAGCTACACCTGTGGTCGCCCTTGCTAAAGAGTTCACGGCCTTTACGCTCGTGCTGCAACCCTCTTTTTTAAACCCTAGAAATACTGCAACTTCCTTCTTTACGAAATTATGAGATGTGACGGTATTATCAATGAGTGATCTCACATGTCTCCCATTTACTATAACATCCACAAATCTTAGTGCATTCAAGCCACTCTTCATGGCGCCGAGGTGATAGAGAAAGTATCTAATCACCTTGTTGCGTGCTCCTTCTATAGTTGTTTTGTGAGCGCATTTATTTGCAATGCACATCCTCCTGCGTTTGTCTGCAACACACTCGAGCTCCTTGCGGTGAGCGCTCGTGGAGAACCACTTATGTTGTCCCCACAAAACTTCTGTTGTATCCACCCATAAACACACCAACATCTCCTTCCTCCAGGAATTTGCATTCTCTGTCAGCGACGCCAACAGCATGCATGCGTTGCCTCTGATCCTCATCTCACCTATCACTTTCCTTAACCACTCATCAAGCGATTTCTTTCTCGGCACCTTCGGAGGTCCTTTTAGGAGCGCTTCCCATATGCACTTGTACCGTCGTCTCAGTTTAGGAATGCTTGGAAGCTCGGTTCTTACCGACGTATTAGTGGTGTTGAACGTCTAGAGCATCTGCTCTGATACCATCTGTCACGAGACTCACTGGCATACCAAATGAGCACGCCAACAAGCCTATGCGGCACTGCCCAGGAGCGACCTAGGGGCGTGGCCTACCCAGATGCTTCTCCGACAGATTACGCCTAAACCCTACAAAAGCGTTTTACACAACACTTATTCTTTACACTTACTTTTGTTAGCTAATTATCACATTTTCATACTTAGACAATTTTAAAACATGCCAACAGTAAACATACACTAGAGATAAAGGTGGGGTTTCCAACTCGTAGAGCCTTGAGAAACTTTTTATTTTTACAAACAAAGGTTACATCATGAGGGAGATGCCAAAATTGGCAGAGATCCCGGCGCGCGCACAACTAGCTACCACACCAAACAAAGAATCATAGACTAGAATAGAGTGTCCCCTGCAAGCTCCCACTAATTCATTGTCTTCTTCATGTGCCCTTGTCGAACCTTACTTCTTCTATGACGTTTCCCTCTTGTTGTTGTTGCCTTGAGCCAACCTTGTGAGTGTGCTTATATAAGAGATGCACGTGACCAAGTCATGGTCGCGCACTCAACTGACGCGTGCTCCATATCAGCGCTCCTACTAATCAGGTTACTTTCTGCCTAAGTTAGGGACGTCGTCCACCAACCACCCTCCCTTTGGTCTGTCGAGTGCTAGCGCACTTTCCATGTTTGTAGGAGTCTTCGCCCATCGTGTCCACTTAGTGCCCGACTCTAGGTGCCTGCATGCACTTCCCGAGGTGACTAACCTTATAGCGCTCATCCTTCACAGTCCTTCATGGTGGTGTGTCGTGGGTGCTCCTTACCTCGCGACCACTTCGTTTGGGGGATGCACCCCACCATGCCGACGCGTCCCAATTTGAATTGTGCAGCTTCAAGTGTGCTTCACGAGGGGATCGTTACAAAAATACCACTTTTGTGTTTTGGTTTTGGCTTGAAGACTATGTTTTTTTAGGCTTAGAATTTATGGTGTTGTTTTTTTTAATTTAATAATATAACAAAAGAACTAAACAAAATAAAACACATAACTCTGCATATTAAAATCCAAGCAAGATTTCAAGGGCATAGGACAACACTTGATCTAGGCAATATATGTTTATAGAACGCTTGCAACTTAGGCAAATACAAAAATTATAAATGGGGAAACAATTACATAAAAGTACCTTATGCCAATTTGGTAAAGCATGCATTCATTAGAGGTCAAATTAGTGTAACAAATACGCAAGCCGTATCAATTGGATAGTCTTCCATATTATATTATTAGATAAATTAATTTCTAAACATGATTTCTAGTTTATATATAT